>OZ005649.1:85407772-85700272 GCA_963930645.1 Salticus scenicus | reverse complement strand
GAGCATAGCAATGCGACCTATCGGTTACAATGCATCTGAATCAGCACGGCTTTTTATGGCCTGTTCTCATATTAGATTTTTTGCAGTTTACTGTATAAAAGCTGATATATAGTCTTCTCCTAAAGGAAAGAAATTGCAGTACAGCAGCGCCATCTGTAGGGCGGTATGCATCAAAGTTTATCAATTAGATACTAATTTATGTCAAGATGCAACTAAATATAAACTTTTATGAAATTCTGTGAATTAGTTCTTGATCTAGAGGCCAGAAAATTCTGTCACACGCATAGACAAATTATATATTATCAGACATCAGACAATATATTATCAGACATCATTTCAGAAATGACCAAAACTCGTCCAGAACTTCTTAAAATATATAAAACCTTGAAAAACCGCAAGTCGAAGATTTTTACGAATTCAGTACTTTTTCTATAATATAGAAAAGAAATAATAATCACAATAAGGTAATTACACTTTGAATAATCAGATTTCCCGAAAACTTAAGCCGTGACGAAAAGATAAAACTAAAAAGAGATCTTTCTTTATTTTTTCTTTTTCTTTTTCTTACTGACACATCAACCTGTCTTTTATTATTATAATTATTTTATTATCATTATCATTATCTATTGTCATTATTTATTTATTTGCGTCGAATGTTGGAAGCCTAACATCGATATTTAGAAACAGAAACTCGTGGCAAACTAGATAAAGTATAGATTTGAGTTATAAATATTATAACTCAATTATATACTATAATAATTGAGATTATAGGAATGATTGAGATAATAATAATGAATTATAATAATTGAGATCGTGGGACAATTATATACTGTAATTTTCTCTCTCCCCGCAGTCCACTTTTATTCCTTTTTCCTCAAAATATCATTTGAAAAACAGCTGTCATTCTGTAAACATTAAAAAATCATTGGACAAAAGGAAAAAAAAAAAAAAAAAAAAAAATGTATCTGAACACACGCAGTATTTAAATGGGACAAAACAAAATGTTATTATGAAGTCGCCAACCGTTCCGATTTTTAGATACCGTCATTTTTTTTACATAGAAATTTTCATCTAATTTTATTATAGAAAACTGCAACAAAAACTTATAAAAAAAAATTTTCTAAAAAAATGCCGCTATCCAAAAACTATAAAAATTGGCAGGTATATTACGAAAAAAAAAGTTCCATATGCATATTTAGCAAATTCGAAAGCATTGACAATAAATATAACTAAGATTTTGCTTGTTTCTTAAAGATAATGTATTGTATTACTAAAATGTTAAAAGATGCATCTATTCCACGTGTTGACTGAAAAGAGTTGTGGTCTAATTAAACTGCTCTGCAAAGAAAAAAAAAATCGAGATCTGATACCATTTTTGCTGATTCTATACGTAAAATGACCTCCTGAATCCGAAAATGACTCCCATTTTGCCCAGTCACCCACCGTTTTCTAGATACAGCACTCCCTTACTCAATTTCTTTCCCTATTCGATAATTTTATGACCATGAATTTGGTTTGAAGAATAATTTAACACCTAAACACAAACAAATATAAAGTTTAAAAAATAACATTAATAACAGATTAAAAAAATATAAGATATGTAATGCATAATTTCAGTGGCAAATCCCCCTCAAAAAATTTTCCCTTGTCGCAAATGTCCATGTTTTAGAATTTTCCAACTCTGTAGCCCCTCAGAAGACATTTTCCGGTCAAAATAATCCTCCCCCCCCCTCCTAAAAATCAAATTTATAACCATAAAATCACCGAAAAGTGACAAAAATAGGGGACCATTCCTAAAAAACAGTGGGTGATAGAGCAAAATGAGCGCCATATTCGGATTCAGGAGGTTATTTTACATAATATTATGCTGAAATGGTGTCATAGGCAATTTTCATGCCGAGCAGTGTTATTAACGGATCGTTTTTCATGCAGTCATACGTTACTGTTCTTCTAAAATTGTGATAATTACTCAGTTAATGTTATCACTTTTTTCAAATTTTATTTATTTATTTTTATTATTTATTTATTTATTTGTTTATTTAACAAGCTCTTACACTATATTACCAGTATGTGAAACTTATTAGAGATTTCATTCAAAATTCATTCACGCCGTATAGTTACATATTTTAACATTATCTTTTTAAGAAGTTCACTAGCACTTTGAGGATTTTTTCCCCCCTTTTTCTTTGGTTGATTATGTATATTTGCTTTTGCTTCAGTAAGCTATCATTTACTAACAGATATTGCAGTATTATGTAATGTAATTAAGGGTATATTAAAATCATAAATGCTTGTTTTCTTTATTTTATTATTATTATTATTAATGAAATGTAAAAATTTAAGAACCATTTACTATTCGTTGGTAAAACAAAAAGTCAAACTTTTCTTCTTTCATGTCAATTCAAATTTTCACTGCATGTTCTAAAAATCTTGACTTCTGATTAAATTTCTTAAACATTGATTTAAGAAAGAAACTATAATTATAGACACAAAATACTATAAAAAAAAGTGGATGGGGTGGGGTGGTACAACATTTTATAAAATTGATTAAAAATTTCAAAAGATTCATTTTCAATAATTAATAAATTGAAATTTTTATACGGCCACAAAATAAATAAATAAATAAAAATTAAATAAAAACAGCGAGTATACATTACTCCCTAATGAGTTCATGTATAGAATTTCAGTACTGTATTTAAAAAAAAAAAGAAAAAAAACTTCGAGATAACAAAATGCTACATATTACACACACGCAATTAGCTGGAAAGCGACAAGTTGCGTCTTGTTCTTTAAAAACGTAGTTCCACAAACAATTTTCAACTCTTTATGTCAAAATAAACGTTTTACTTATATTTTTAATTAATAACTAATATATTTTTTAGTAATAAACATGTTACTACTTTTTAATACAGTAATAAAAATTTCAATCAAATGACAAATGTAAAGTCATTAGTACCTAAGACGGTCATAAGCAGTTTTAATTTTTTTTTGGAAGTGTTGCACCCATTTTATATTTATGCACTTTTTGGTAGTATTACTAGACATAGTAAGCTATATTATGTTTTTTTTCTGTGATTGTACCTCTGCAGGAACTAGGAATAAAATCTTGAAAAAAAATTTATTCATTTTTAATTAATAGTAAATACGATAGAAAAATTCTACAAAAAATATATAATGTAGACTAATATTTTGTCTAACGAACATTTTTTGTTTCATCAGTGTAGCTGTAATAGTTTTCATAAAAATCAATTTTAAACATTACCCCCTCTAGCGTCTATTTGATCCATTATCTCCAGAACGCAGCGAGATGAGAGGCTGAATTTGTGTCAATGGTAGTTTTATAACTCGCAGATGTTACCACACGAGTCATTTTCAAAATACCTTCATGGGGCCGCTGACCCTACCTTATCCTGCTAGACCCTTTTACAAGTATAAAGTTATACTTTTTTTTTTTTTTTTTTTAAATAAAATTTCGATCTAAAATAGAACAAAATATACAATTTAATAATTTATATGCAAATCTCAAATAAAATAGCAAGATTTATCCTTAGTATTAGGTTATTCATCTGCAGACAAAGGGAAGTATAAAAAATAACTTATTTTAAATAATAACTTTAGATTTATATCAATTTTTTCTGTCTTCCAGTAATAATATAAATAATAATTATAGAAAAGAAAATACATTAAATTAGGTGAACATTCTTTATAACAAGACACAGATGTATGGAGAACTGAATTTATGTATAATTTTACAAAGTTAGCTTTTAAGTAACCGTTTGCTAAAAACGGTTTAAAAAAAGAATTTCGACATGATATTCTAAATTTCAACTGAAAATGAAAGAAAAGAAAATGCCAAATTTTTTTGTGTATTTAAAAACACTTTGAATATATGTCTACAAAATTGTATTATGCAAAGTATTTATGATAATTTATTTAACAACAGAACATAGCAATATAATTTTAAATTTAAGTTTAATTTTGATATTTCTTATTGGCAAATATACTATTTATAGTGTAAATATAACTTTTATTTTTTAAACAACCTATTCTATTTTATGATAAACATGGGTTCGTTAGATTATGTCATTCTCTCAAGAAATACACACTATCATTACCAAATAAAAATCTTACAAATTACAGAAATATTTATTATTATTATTAAGTAAAGAACATCAATATTAGAGAAATATTCACTATTAGCAAGAAAAAAATTTCTGGTATTACAAAAATGCTTGTTGTTATTATTAGCAAGTGATGAATCCTCAATATCAAGGCAATAATGAAGTAAACTTTCTTAATAATCATGTATTCACTAAAAATGACAAAAAGAAAGCGTCTCTAAAAGTCACTAATGGCAAAAGAAAACAATTTCCGTGCTATGTATATAGTGGATACTTAAATGTAGAAGTATTTTTCGCATACTAGAGAGTCGTAAAAAAAGTTTATTTTTGATTGCTAGGAAAACGTTAAGAAAAGAAAGAGGAAACTTTATGTCCGTACATAAAATTCATCCAAAGAAATCCCGAAATATCATTATTTAGTCCTTAGATCTACAAAAGTTATATTTATATAGATATATATAAAGAAGAAGTAGGTTTTAGATAAACTAATATATACTTTACATGTGCGATTTAGATGTTTCCCGTGTGTGTGAAAAAATAAATGAAACAGATATTTTTTAAATAAAATTGAATAATTCTAATAATTGCCTCGAAAAATCGCTATTATTCAGTGTATGTTATATTTAGACAAATAGTCAATATAATGGTTTTCGAAATATATATATATATATATATATACTTATATATATATATATATATATATATATATATATATATATATATATATATATATATATATATATTAAATCTTCATAGAAATAATGGTTTTGTGAAACACTTGTTACGCTGCAGGTTGGTTATATAAAAAGAACACATTCATAATGGATCAGTGTTTTATATAACTTTAATTTCCTTTTTGAAATAGTGTATTTTTTGTAAGGCATGCCTAGATTTTTAATATGTATCATATCAGGTATGGTATTGTAATAAACAAAGTGTTTCTGAATTTACCATTACTATTTCGTGGGAAGGTAGGGAATATTTAAAAAAAGAAGAAGAAGAAGAAGAAGAAGAAGAAATACAAAAGTAAAAAAGAAATATAAAATATAAAACATACAATATATGCTGAATCATAGATGCAAATGAAAGCATGACAATATAGAGGACACTTAGTTTCAAGAACTTTCATACTTCGAGAAAAGATTTCTGAAGCGTGTAGGCATTCAAAGTTTAACAAAGAGACTTCTTCAGAAATAACACAAATAAGTAAGCGTTTAATGAACTTTCATATATGCATCTGACATATGCTACGCTCCAGTTAAGTGAGTGCTTTGAAAAATTTGCGTAACTCTGAGAGAAATGTAACCTGCGAGACCATAATTTAGATGCAAAACTGAACATTAAACTCTTGTTCATCATACCGGCCAATATTTTAAGCTACACCTTTATTTCATACACACACACACACATATATGTATATGTATACAAATACATACTTTTTTATATTAAACTTTAAAACTCTGTATTTACATTACAAAACGAATATGTATACTATATATATATATATAGTGAGTTTTAAGATCAAAAGGTAAATAATGAAAAATAAAATTTCTTCCTCCCACATTTTACAGATTAACATTATTACATTAAAACTAGTTTAAATACAATTTATTTGATAAATATATATCAGATAAGGAAATTTGATATTATAAGAATAATAGAATATTAATGTTAGAGATTAATACATTCATTTTAAGACTACATAAAATAATAATAAAAATTTTAATTAATGGTCTATTAAAAGAGGTACTTTATTCAACAAAAAAAAAAAAAAAAAAAAAAAAAAAAAAAAAAAAAAAAAAATCCTACATGATTAATACTTTTGCATAGATGATATATATATATATATATATGTGTGTGTGTGTGTGTGTGTGTGTGTTAAATTAGTTTCAGCAATTTATTGCACTTAACAAAGAACTGAAAATGATTAACTTCCCAGAAAAAGTCTCTCAATGAATCTCAGCAATACTTTCTTTGAAAGATAATTAACTATGTATGCTAATATAATTAGCTAAAATTTGTAACGATGAATTAAAAGCAACCCTTTTTGCATGAATTCTGTTAGAAAATTTAGTAAATGAACTTTGAAAGAAACCATTGCAAAATATACAGGAACGCTTCTAAACCTTTCTCTTTTTCATTCCTTGAGTTCATTCGTTAATAATAAACGATTGTTCTTTAAGAAAAAGAAATCAAAATTAGCAAGATATATTTAGATGTAAATTCTTTAACATAAATTAAAAAATAAATAAATAAATAAAACTATCGTCATAATGTATTAGTTGAAATTAAACTTCAATAAGATTGAAATACATTGATACCTATTTAAAATTTTCCTATATATATATATAGACTTAAATATTAAAACCATGTGTCATTGTCGAAAGTAGCCATTGACGTACATTGAATTTAGCAGAATCGTTGGTACGATTTTCAATACTAATACCTGTAAACGCGTAGATGTACTTAATGTTGTTTTAAACAATCTTTTATTTTTATCAATAAAATAATTATTGTTTACACAATGTACAATAATTAAATAATGATGTCTTAAACTCCTTTAAGCGTACAAGCTTCTTAATTTTACTTTATTTTTCATGCAATAAAAATTAATATTTACAACTTTTAGCAAACAAATAATGAGAAAATTATAATTCTCTCATTTTTACTTTCTCCTATATGTAATATAGAGAAAGTATTGGATTCGTGATTCCGTTTTTTGATGGATTTACACGTTTTGGGATGTCCAGAACACGAATTGATAATTTTAAAAAAATGTCTGTCTGTATCACCTTTTTGTGGACGCTGTATCTCACGAACTAATAAATGAAATTTAACCAAACTTAGTATTTAGTTGCACCCTGACATAAGCTGGTGTTGTTTAGATTTGGGGATCAATCGCTCAACAGGTGGCGTGGTGATCTCATTTTTGTAAACTTTTAACATGGCAGTGCAGGACAAAATTTCGTATAAATGTGCGTAATGAGAGTTATACTAAACATGTGACTATAAAATTATTACGAATTATTGATAATAGTATATGTTAACTAGGAAAAAAAATGTGTGCATGTGGGGGCATCGGTACCCCCCTAGGGGGAAGTACGCCCCCAAGGGGGGTAAAGTTTCAAGATGGGTATCTTTCGAAAGGTCTCGTCAATCCGTTTAAAATGAATGGTTGAAATATAAATCTCTGATAGTTTAAAACAAAGTTATCGATTTTTTCTAACGAAATTTAACTAAACTTGGTATTTAGTTGGTCCCCAACATAAACTAGTGCTGATTACATTTCGGGATCAATCACTCAACAGGTGGCGCTGTCATCGCTTTTTTTTATAAATTTTTAACATGGCAGTATATAGGACAAAATTTCGTATAAATGTACATAATCAGAGTTATTTTTAACTTGTGATTGTAAAATTAATATGAATTATTATTAATAGTAGTAGTTAACTAGGAGAAAAATTCTGTGCATGTGGGGCATCCCTACTCCCCAGGGGGGAAGTACCCCCGGGGGGTAAACTTTCAAGATGGGTATCTTTCGAAAGATCTCGTCAATACCTTTAAAACGAATAGTTAAACAAAAAACTGTTATAATTTAAAACAAGGTTGTCGATTTTTTTTTTTTTTTTTTTTTTACTTTTAACGAAAAAAAATATAGAAGAAAGTCTTGTGGTGGCAACAACATAGTAGTTTTTTATAATTTAGAAACTGTGTCTATCTTGTAATGTCTACCTTCTGGTCAAAAAATGTAAATTTTGTCGCAATTAGTAATTATAACGTTATTTACTGTCTCAGCTTATTTATTTTATTCATTAAAAATTTTTAATTCGCTAAACTCATTGTGTATATAACTGTGATTCGTGATTGAAATAAAAGAAACTTTATACATGTTAATGTGATGGATCTTTAAATGAGTATTTTTAAATTATGAATCAACGGCAAGATGATATATCTGTATGGAAAAAAAAAATATATATATTAAGTAATTAATAAATCTATAAACAAATTTCTCATTAGGATAACACAGGTTTGGACTGTAAGCGATGGTAAGTATTGTATTTATTTAATTATTTAATATAAGTACTTAATTCACTTTAAGTATTATATCAATTTAAGAAATTATAAAATTTAATTTGTTTGAGGGTTCTGAAGTTCAATTTCAATGGTTTAACGTTCTTATCTCTGTTAAAAATAAATAAATAAAAATAAAATAAATGGCCCGGGCCACGTAAGCAATGCTTTCGTACGGGCCTGGCCGGGTAGGGCCCGTGCAGACATCTAATAACGTTTGATATGCAGGTTTGATTTAATTTGCATTATTTAAAAGTGATTATGACTTTAGCACGCCTGTCTAGCTGTCTGCCTGTCCGCATTTGAATTTTGCGCGCCTTAAGCATTTTTAGATTGTTTTGAAACTGTTATACGTTATCCATGCCCACTATGGCATACTTTCTATTGAAAATTGTACAAATATATAAGACAAATTTTGTGTACAGAGATATCCAAAATAATTTTAAAGACAACTTTTTTTGATATTTTATACAGCACACAAAATAATGAAATTAATGTACTCTATTATTAAGACACACAAAACTATTTTTCTTGTGAAATGGAATGTATTTAGTGTATCTGATTGGTTTACAAAGTCCCCGAAAAATGTTTAGATACATTATATAATTTAAAATTGGTCAATGCACATTTTTAGCCTAATGAAACAATTTCTTTTTTTATTATATGCACGGTAAGAAAAAAAAATAGCATCGCTTGTGCTCGCATAACAATTTACTATAGTTTTAACATAACAAATTATTCCTACGGTAGATATTACTTCTATAAAATTCATAATTTCAAACTGTATAACAAAATGCAACCTGTTGTGATATTTAATCTCAGACATTCTTTTATTAACTTTCGTTTTTCTTGTTCCGAACTTTCTTTTTTTTGTTTTTTACTTCCCGCCAAAAGATTATTCGGTGCACCTGCCGTATCACGTGACGATGTGTCGCGTCTCTCTACAAGTACATTGTAATACTTTTTTTTTTTTCAATCATGTAATTTTCGTTATTCGGAACTGACGTTCCATTTTCTTATTCTATTTAATCATAATTTTTTCTTTTTTGTCTAAGATGAATAAATTAAAGTAAAAAACATCTAGGCTTTCTTTCATTACGCAGCAACGAGTGAATTATCCTAAATAATAATTGATCTACATATTATGTAAGAATTTCTCAGTCTAATCAAGATTCATTATAGGAAAAGTAGTTGCTGGTCTTTAATACAGAAGTCATATTAAGGAGATTTTTTCTTCACCAATGGAATATTCGATTACCTGTGACAACACAGGTAAGCTAAACTTTATTTAATTATATGACTGTTGTTTTAGTAAAGAATTATTAGTAAGAAATATTTGTTATAAATATATTTAAATAACTAATTTGAGGAAACTCCGAACTCATGCATTCATTTATAAAGTATTCTTCCTACAGATTATGATTCTGATATTTTGAATTGAAAATATAGATTTATTCTTGACAAAGTGTTTCATTGCACATTGGAAGAAATTGCTACATTTAAAATAATAAAATGAAAATGTAAGCGAAAATATTTGTTTTTGTTTCTTCAAAACTGAAGTGACACTAAATCGAAAGTATTGAAAAGTACTTATTTTATGAAAACTATTTAATTTTATTTTCTTCTTCAAGTACTATTTATCCTAACTGTGCTGATTTAAAATATTAAATGAATATTTACGTAATGAACAAATATTAACAAAACTGTTACAAAAATTTTGTTTAAGTATGTCAGCAACAAAAGATATACAAATTGAACCGCTGAACTCCACAAATTATAATGTGTGGAAGTTTCGTATCGAAATGTACTTGCAAAAAGAGGATCTTTTTACAGTCATTACTGACGATCCTCCCAACCCAATAACCGATCAGTGGCGTTCAAAAAATAGAAAGGCCAGAGCAATTATAAATTTACTCATTGATAATGAGCAGATAGTGTATGTTATGAATCTAGATACAGCACGAGAGTGCTGGAATGCTCTGCGCCAAGTCCACGAAAGATCATCCCTTACCAGTAAGCTTTTCTTACTTAGGAAACTTTATTCCATAAAATTAATGGAAGGTGGTGATGTAAACCAACATATAGCTGACATATATAAAACACGCGACAGACTCACCGCTATAGGTGAAGTCATAGATGAATCGCACCTAGCTGCATTAATGCTATGCTCACTCCCTCCTTCGTATGACGTTCTCATAACAAGTCTCGAATCGAAAGACGAAGCGCAATTGACACCTGAGTATATACGAAACAAATTAGCTGATGAATATGCCAAAAGGCTTGAAAACAAAACTATTCAAAATACAGCGTTAAAAGTCCAATACCATAACAAATCGGAGAAATTCTGCAAATACTGTAAGAAAAGTAACCACAATATAGAAGAATGTTATAAGTTAAAAAATAAAAATAATTCTGCTGTTAAAAGTCACAGTAAAAATTTCAACAAAAAACCCAACTTCAGATCCAACATATGCTCTCAGAACAATGAGAAGCCAGATAGCGCTCAAATTGCAGAGGGGAGCAATAAACCAAAAGCTGATAAATTGTATTCTTTTTATGTTGGAGATAAAACTGTAAATTGGGTGGTTGATTCAGGGTCGTCTTCACATATCTGCAATGATAAACTAAAATTTCGCGATCTTAAAAATAACGTTTCTAACGTCACTATCGCGAACGGCACGCAGCTAAAATCTTTGGGTTCCGGTACTGTGGATTTGTATACCGTAAATTCGGAAAACACACAGAACAAAATAACACTTAAAAATGTTCTTTATGTCCCTGAAATAGAAACTAATTTAATTTCTATAAAAAGAGCAACAGAGAATGGCTGTATCGCTGTATTTGATGATAAAACCTGTAAAATTGTAAATCAGGGTAATACATGCATTGAGGGATATGTGAAAAATAACTTATATGAATGTCAATTAAATTATTCTGAAAACAAACACACAGCGAACATTGTAATACAAACTTGTGATAACGAAAATTGCATAAACAAGTGGCATGTGAAACTTGGCCACAGAAATACTAACCACATTAAAGATTTAATTAACAAGGACATGGCTGTGGGTATAAAATTAAATGATTGCAAACATAATACTGAATGTAAAACATGCATAATGTCAAAATTAACTGATTCACCTTACTCCAAAGCTGCACAATTTAGAGCCTCCGTACCACTCGAACTGGTCCACACAGACTTATGTGGCCCTATGAAAACCCCCACTGTAGGTGGAAAATATTACTTTCTTACATTTATAGACGACTACAGTCGTTATACTATTATATATTTGCTAAGAAATAAGTTTGAGGTATTTTCTAAGTTAAAGGAATATGTGGCTATGACCGCAAACAAATTTGGCCGAAAAGTGCAAGCAATTCGCTCCGATAACGGGGGTGAATACACTAGTATGGAAGTAAATGAATTTTTGAATAAAGAAGGAATTGAGCACCAGTTTACCGTTCCTTACTCTAGTGCTCAGAACGGCGTGGCAGAACGTAAAAATCGTACGCTGACCGAAATGGCTCGCTGTCTGCTTAAAGACAGTAATTTACCGAATTCCTTTTGGGGGGAAGCCGTAAATACTGCAAATTACATACAAAATAGGCTCCCGACCTCCTCATGCGACTCAACTCCTTACGAAAAATGGACCGGCCGTAAACCCGATTTATCAAATATAAAAACATTCGGATGTCGCGCATACGCATATGTACATAAAATACATAGGGGAAAACTGGATAGCACCGCTCAAGAAGGAATTTTTGTGGGATATGATAATCGTAGCAAAGGCTACAGAATTTGCACAAATAATAAAAATGTAATAATTAGCAGAACTGTAAAATTCTTGGAGGATGAAAATAGAGAATCCCACAATAATGAAACATCACTATTCAAGAATGAAAATTCAAATGATGAAATTCCGGTGTCCAAATTACCAATATTAGATACTGATATAAATATAGATATAGCGGGCGATAACGATAGTCCGGATGACACGCAAACTCTGCCGCGACGATCACAACGATTAAATAAAGGTGTTCCGCCCGACAGATTTGCATTTGCAGTAAATGACAAAAGGATTGATGAGCCTAAGTGTTTTGATGATATACTAAAAATTCAAAACCCAGCTGAAAAAGAAAATTCGCTGAATGCTACACTCGACGAAATGAATTCACTCAGACAAAACAATACTTGGGAACTTGTTGACGCTCAGCCAGGGACCAAAGTAGTAGGGTGTAAGTGGGCGTTCAAGGCCAAATACAATAGCCAAGGACAAGTCGAGAAATATAAAGCCAGGCTTGTTGCCAAGGGTTTTTCTAAAAATACGGGGTGGACTATGACGAAACTTTTGCACCAGTTGCATCGCATACCACTCTAAGAAGTTTCTTGACCATGTCACTATATAAATATTTGAATCTAAGGCATGTAGATATAAAAACTGCTTTCCTACATGGAGATTTGCAAGAAGATGTATACATGCATCAACCCGAGGGTTATGTTGTGCAGGGCGAAGAAAATAAAATATGTAAGTTAAAGAAAGCGATATATGGCTTGAAACAAGCCGCTAGAGCGTGGAATTTGAAAATTAATGAAACATTGTGTAAATTAGGATTTAAACAAAGTCAACATGACAAGTGTTTATATATCCGTAACAAAGATAACACAGAAACTTACATTCTCGTGTATGTTGATGATCTACTTGTAGCTGGTAAAAATCACAATATTGACATACTAATTAATCAACTTAGGGAAGAATATCCATTAACCGACCTTGGGGAAGTCAAATATTACCTCGGCATAAATATAGAAAGACCTTGTAAAGGGGTAATTACGCTTGATCAAAATAATAAAATACGAGACATTGTAACCAAATTTGGGCTAGATAACGCACGGCCCTCTGACACACCGATGGAACCAGGGAATATAAAATTAACTGATAATGACAATCTCTTACCAAACAACACAATGTACAGACAGGCTATAGGCGCGTTACTTTACATTTCTACAGTATCGCGACCTGATATAAGTGTTGCCGTTGGCATCTTAAGCCGTAGAAACGAAAATCCTAGAGCGAAAGACTGGGAGGCAGTTAAAAGGGTTATTAGATATTTGAAAAATACCCAAGATATTAAATTAAAACTTTGTAACTCTGGTGAACCTGTTCTTAGAGCATATTCGGATTCGGATTGGGCCAATGATCCAAGTGATAGAAAGTCTATATCTGGAAATTTATTTAAGATAGGAAAAAATCCAATATTTTGGACTTCGAAGAAACAGTCCTGTGTGTCCATGTCTTCAGCAGAGGATGAGTACGTCGCAGCTGCGAGTGCTGCACTTGAAATACAGTGGCTCAACAAACTGCTGGATGATTTAAATTTGCCGCAACAATGTCCTATAGTGTTGTACCAGGACAACCAATCTACCATCAAGATTGCTGAAAATGATAAGTTCCAGTCAAAAACAAAACACTTACAGCTGAGATATCATCTTCTGCGAAACTTAATACAAGAAGGCCTAATCAAGCTTCAATACAAACCTACCAAAGAAATGAGCGCCGATACCCTCACAAAAGCTCTGCCAAAAACTGATTTTAATAGACATAGAAATGCATTAATGAACAATTGAAAAATTTCTGAGCTTAAGAGGGGGTGTTGTGATATTTAATCTCAGACATTCTTTTATTAACTTTCGTTTTTCTTGTTCCGAACTTTCTTTTTTTTGTTTTTTACTTCCCGCCAAAAGATTGTTCGGTGCACCTGCCGTATCACGTGACGATGTGTCGCGTCTCTCTACAAGTACATTGTAATACTTTTTTTTTTCAATCATGTAATTTTCGTTATTCGGAACTGACGTTCCATTTTCTTATTCTATTTAATCATAATTTTTTCTTTTTTGTCTAAGATGAATAAATTAAAGTAAAAAACATCTAGGCTTTCTTTCATTACGCAGCAACGAGTGAATTATCCTAAATAATAATTGATCTACATATTATGTAAGAATTTCTCAGTCTAATCAAGATTCATTATAGGAAAAGTAGTTGCTGGTCTTTAATACAGAAGTCATATTAAGGAGATTTTTTCTTCACCAATGGAATATTCGATTACCTGTGACAACCCAGGTAAGCTAAACTTTATTTAATTATATGACTGTTGTTTTAGTAAAGAATTATTAGTAAGAAATATTTGTTATAAATATATTTAAATAACTAATTTGAGGAAACTCCGAACTCATGCATTCATTTATAAAGTATTCTTCCTACACAACCGACATCGTTGCTTTCTTTATTCAATTCTATTTGTTAAAATAATTTTTATAGATGAAACACGCACCACAAAAACTTTAAATTTTACATTTACTTTTTAAGATAGCATGCGTTCATGTTTGATATAAAATTATATCATTAAATTCATTTTTTACTTATTTCTATTTCATTTTGCACGCGCACTTTTTATTTCCTAATTCAAATATATTTATTAAAAAAAATAATAATAATAAAATTCTATAGTATTTCTTTTGATATTGATTATTATTAATTTGCTTTTCTTTTCATTTTCTTTCCAATATATATATATATTTCAATGAAATTCTGGCAAAAGCAAAATTTATTACAGGACAGAGGACTATTAGTTTTTTTTTTTTTTTTTTTTTTTCAAATTATATCATCGCTTTCAAATTATTCAATTATATTTTCGATAAATTTTAGATTTCGATAAATGTCCAACTATCGAAAAATAACACCGCAAAAATCCCAGATTGAGACAAATAGTCCTCATTCCTTAAAAAAAAAAAAAAAAAAAAGACTGATGAGCAGTTTAAAAATCAAAAGATAAACTATGAAAAATATAATCCCTGCTTCCGCATTTTTCATCCTATTATTAATATTAAGTTAATATTGGCGCAAATATAAGAAGATTCTATAGTTGTCGTAGTATCCTGCAAAAGGAAATTTGAAAATGTAAGAATATTTCTACATTGATTAAAGCAATACGCATTTTAAGATCAAATAAAATAAAAATACAAATTTCACTGAATATTCCACTAAAAAGGGTATTTTCTTTTTTTTTTTCGAAAATGTTCTTCAAAATTAGGTTATCTAAAAGGTTACCTGATTAATAATGCTACACAGATGATTTTTTTTTTTACTTTTCTTATATTAAATTATTGTTAACACTTTATTTCACGTAACAAGGAGCTGAGAATGATTAAATTTGCAAACAATTCTCTCAATAAATCTCAGTCGATGCTTTCTTTAAAAGATAATTAACTATGCATGTTAATATAATTAGCTAAAATTTGTAACACTGCATCATAAACATCCTTTTTACGTATATTCTTTTAGAATATTTACGAAAAGAACTTTGATAGAAATTATTAAAATATGCAGGAATGCTTTTAAATTTTTCTTTAATAGATTACGTTAGTTATTTCGTTAATCATAAAGGATTATCTTTTAGAAAAAAAAAATATATTAATAATAATTTCCAGAATAATTTCCAAAATAATTTCCTATTTAATTGCAAAATATTTAATTTTAAATAACAAAGTAAAACTATAGTAGTAATGTCTGAAATAAAATGAAACCTCAATAAAATAAAAATATATTGATATTTATCAAAATGTTTACTAATATTAAAACATAAAGGGTACTTGAGCATTAATGCCGTGTAATATTGCTGAATGGAACTAACATTATAAATGTATTTAACATTTGGTTTGCTTAATATATATATATATATATATATAGTAATACATTAATAAAATAATATCAGTGCAAAAATTTTTTGAAATTTAAAGATGAATTAACTTCAGTATTAAAACAATTATTTGGATCATAAGCGAAGACTACCCATATCAAATTTAAAAAGAATTAAAGAGAAATTGAAATGGAAATTGGAATGAGAAAAAAGCATAGTTTGCATTCTAACGTTTTCAAGGGCCTGGTATATATATATATATATATATATTAATATAGGTGTACACGTGAAAAACTTAATGTTCTATTAAAAAGTCTCTTACCTTAAACAAAAGAATTGCTCCCTATTAACATAATAAGGGAGTAACACTTTTATGCATTAAATTCCATACTTCTATTGTACTTTCTGTGTACTGCAGTAAATATTTGCAATCTTTAACAGATAATTAAAAAATAATAATTATTAATTTTCCAATTATTTAAAATTTTAGAAACTGCGTCAGACCACTACTTATGTAACTGTAGTCAGCAACAAGTAAATAAGGTCCATGAATTTTAATAAAAAATAAAAATAAAGAATGTAAGAATGAGAATGTAAAAGAATGTAAATAGAAAAGAATGCAATTAGAATGTAAAAATTAAGAATGTATTAAAGTTTAAGAATAAACTTCCTGCAACTTGCATGCACGTAAGTATTCAAATTTTTATCTAAAGTATTTTCCCTAATAAACTTTAAAAATCGATACTTTCTTTGTAAATTTCGAGAAATTAGCTGTATTTGTGATTTGAAAAACTAAAATTTACACTTTTTAGTCAAAGCTTATTCATTAAACGTCCAAATGAAATAAATCAACACAGTCGTTTTCTCTCTCACGCTCTGTTCAGAGAATCTCCTTTGCTTTTAAATATCTTAGTCTATATCCATCTAACGTTCACGGTTTGATAATATTAACTGTGCAACTAAAAGTATCTGATGGATAGCAGTAAAATCTGTGTTAAACAAATACCTTTTTTTTTTTTTTTTTTTTTTTTTTGTGAAATAGGGAGTTAAGTTGACATGAATATATGCAATAAAAAAACTAAAACTAAATAATAACGTTAATCGTTTCACTTAGACTTTACAAAATATTATTTTTATTATATATACAGGGTGATTAGAAAAAAACTACCCCGATAAATGAAACCATAGCTACCACACTGTTCCGAGAACTGAATAAAAATTTGGTGAAAGGTATTTTGAGGTATGCGCTCAAGAATTATATAAAAAACAACAGTTAAACTCTAACAGTTACGGTTACAGTGACAAAATTTCGAAAATTTCAAATGGCAGCACCTACTTTTTTTTTTTTTTTTTTTAATGGAATCTCCATAGCAAAAAACCATAAATAGCGTTGGAGCGGTACCTCTAGCATCAAAATCACCAACGCTAGGCACAAGGACGTACCCAGGATTTTATTTCGGGAGGGGTCCAGAGTTAGAGTTTCATTAAATCACGTGGGGTGCAAGACTGTGGCGTTTTCAGGGCCCCTTCACCACTATTATAAATACGTTTTAAACTTAGCATCCTTTTGCCCCTCTAGTAGAAGCCTCCTGTTAACTATAGTTGAAAACATTACTTATTAAGTAATTACCATTATTTTTGCAAACTTTAAGCTTTTCCTAGAATTTGAGTTTAAGCTTAATTTTTTAAATACCAAAATTTAAAATTCCAGTTCATACTGAATTCACACATACTGAATCCACACGAAAAAAAGAAACATTGTTTTAAGTATTTTTCGCATATTTAAAACATAATCCGATTCCTTAACACCTGAATAGTAACTTCAGCGAATTTTATGTATTTTTGTCTACAAATGGCTCTGGAAGTATTAGAAGATTTCTCATTACCGGGAAAACGGTTAGTTGTAATTGTTGGGTTAAAGACAATTGATTACGCTAGTGTCCTAGGCCTATGGGTGGAATTTCTATCATGGGGGGGGGGGTCTTTTTAAGAGGTCCTAGACCGTATTTACGCGTGTTTCAGAGAAAACCACGGAAAGCTCCGAATAGCTGGGTCAACGAGCGCGACATGGGATAGAACATGCATTCCTGTCTACCAGTTTTGAGCGCAGAAACACTCAGCCACTGGTTTGCCACTGGTAAAATTTTGAAAAAGTAACTAAAGAGTTGCTCATGTATCAGAAATATCTATAAGAAGTCATAAGATTCACTATAGATTTTACAAATGTCTCCAATCTGGGTGGACATTGTCCCCCCCCCCTCAAGAAAAACTAATTTGATCAAATGATAAGTATAAAGAA
Source organism: Salticus scenicus (assembly GCA_963930645.1). Taxonomy (NCBI): domain Eukaryota; kingdom Metazoa; phylum Arthropoda; class Arachnida; order Araneae; family Salticidae; genus Salticus; species Salticus scenicus. Next base: position 85,682,086 of record OZ005649.1, on the reverse strand, counting down.
CTGGTTAAAGAACATAGTTTCTTTTTAAAGTTATACATGATATAAAACAATTTATAACTTCAGAAGGGCATATTTATTAAATTAACTTTTATTACATTTTATTTCGGGAGGGACCTGGACCCCATGGACCCCCTCCCTGGGTACGTCCTTGGCTAGGCATACTAAGAAAAAAAGAGAAAACAGTTGTGATGTGCCTACCAGAGCATGACATACATTTTCTTAATGACGTCACATTTCACATTGATTCTTCGGCTCTCACTAAAGTCTACTGATTCTGCTTCGAAACGAGAATCCTTAATTATATATCGGTATACACGGTATCCTTAATTTCATGTAGGTCTTATGAATAAGGGTTTTAATTTCATTGTTAGTTGTAAGACACCGTCATGTGTGACGTCATCACACTAAGTGAAAAATAAGGCATTGTGAAATGCGTGATGTGTATCTTGATTTATTACTCTGTGAACAATATCCCGCTTACTGGGAAACATCATTATCATCATCAAAATCGGTTTTGTTTGCCATTTTATAATGTTTTTCACGTACTGTGATGACGTCATCATGACAGCGTCTTACGACTAACAACGGAATTATAGACTTTATTCAGTAGCATTACACGAAATTAAGGATACTTTGGTCTCTTCTTTTCGTTTCGAAGCAGAATCAGTAGACTTTATTCTGAACCAAACAGTCAGTGTGAAATGTAACATTATTAAAAAAAATGAAAGTGGTGCTCTAGTAGGCACGACACAGTCGTTTTTTTCTGTTTTTGTTTGTCTGCTAGCGCTGCCTATTTTCGAGCTAGAGGTATCGTTCCAACGTTAATTATGGTTTTTTGCTATGGAAATTACATTTCAATAAAAAAAAGTAGGTGTTGCTATTTGAAATTTTCGAAATTTGCTCACTGTAACTGTAACTGTTAGAGTTTAACTGTTGTTTTTAATATAATCCTTGAGCGCATACCTCAAAATACCTTCCACCAAATATTTATTCAGTTTCTGGGAAAGGTATGGTAACTGTGGTCTCATAGATCGGGGTAGTTTCTTTCTAATCAACCTGTACATATGCATAATTGACGGAATTAACAGAAAACTGTCGGAACTAGTACATAATGTGTCATAATCAGCAGTTTGGCCATTGCTGATATAATGCGTGCTAAACATACAAAAACAAGATTACGACTACAAACTGTTATTGAAAAATTACGAATTATTCATATAAATTCTACTTTCCCATAATATTTCCTTTGGAAACAAATTTGAACAGCTTCAATAGATTAAACTCCGATTTATAACATTCTCATTCATTAATGATTTCAGACATTAAACCTATTTTAATGTTATAGTAGATATGTTCCAGAAACAAATTCAGTACTAAAATTGTATTGTTAGAAACGCAATATTGAAAACCTATTTATAAAATCTTAAAACCTGTTTATGTAAATACAACACCAGCATAACTATTGCCATCATTTAAAATTTCATTGTCCATTTAATCGCGTAATTATAAAGAAAACAAGGTCACAAATATATCAGAAAGTTTTGATATTATCACACAGGTATTTGCAATAATATTGTCAGAGACGTCATCATTCCAGTAACTAAATAACAAAAATCATATTGTATATTGGTCTGAATTTAGAAAATTAAAAAGAAATTTATGTATACATTTTAAACTCATTTAATCCTGGTGATTAAAGAAAATGAAAATTTTAACTCCTTAAATAACAGTACTTAAATTATTTGGTAGTAACATTGGTAGTAAAAGCTCCTGAACATTAACTATTTAAAATATATATTTCGTAAATATTTATTACTGATAATGTTCTCTAATGTCAGCATTTAGCTTGATATATGACGAAATCTGAAATTGTTTACGAGTTTCAAAGCCAACAGTCGTGTTTTTTTTTTTTTTTTTTTTTTTTTTTTTTTAAATCAAATATTCAAGTTACAAGACATTAGGGATTAGAATTTAATATATTTTTAACATTACTAATAGTCACATAATTAAATATCTTACTATATTAAGAGTAGTAAAACAATCCGTCAGCCTAAGCACTTACATCAACTCGATATTTTAGAAGCTTTCTATATCTATAAAAATCATAAAAATATCAATAATTGAAATTTTGCTGTACCCCCTCTCTCGGAATGTTGGAAAAATTACATAAAATCTACTTATTCTTAATTTTTACATAGCGTTCTCCATCCCAAATTCCTATTGGCTTACAACTCCAATTTCTTAATTCCTGTTGGTTGATACTGTGACTCTAAAATCCGATTCCTTATCTATATGCATTGGCAATAATTCTTTAATTTATTCTACTTTTTGTCAATAGATGGCGACATTAAAATCTGAAGAAATTTTACTGATTTCTTTTTTTTTCGCTGTAACTTAATACTACCCTTTATTTTTTTCAGACTTCCATAGTTATATTTTTTGGCTATCATTTATCTTAAAAAAATCTCTCTTTAATTTAATAGACTTATGTACGGTCGCTGAAAAGCGCTTTGTGTGTGTGTGTGTGTGTGTGTGTGTGTGTTTGTGACTTCAACAGTGTTTCCTGCTTATCTGACTAACTTTTCCATGGCTTTTGTTTTTTTCTTTGATCTGTGAACTATTATTAAATTATATATCTTATTTAGACCTTTCCCTATCTTTCTTTTTTTTGCAGTCTAACTGCATACTAAAACTTTATTTTCTGGGATCTAATTTAAGTCAATATATTTAAGACCAGAAGTAAGGAATATGTTTCCGGGAGTTCCATAAAGTGAATATCAGTTCCAGTTCCAGTTGTCATACTGCACTGATGACAGTACGATTTAAGCTACCGACACTGCATATACTTAACATATTTTACATAAGCATCTTTAACGTTGTGTACATATTGATACATTAAAGGTATTTTTTGGAATACCACAGCTATTTATCTTAGAAAATATCTGATCTTAATTAATATTTAGCTTTCTGAAATTAATATTAATATTGTTTTAAAGACAAAAAAAAAAAAAAAAATGTTGTAATACATGAGGCTTTTATTTATTCTACAAGTACACGCAACAACCATTCAATCTAGAAAAAAAAACAAAAAAAAAACAATAAATATTATAAATAAAGCAAATAACGGCAACTACATAACTTTCTTCTATATAATCTGTGCAAATTGTTGCATTGCAAAAATTATTTGTTAATATTTTTATGTATTTAAATTATTTTCTATGGTCGATGCAGACGAATTTCATTTCGCAAATATATCACACCAAATGTCTAAAAAAAAAAATTATCACATTTATCACATATATGCAATTAAATCAATTATTTTCTAAGTATTGGCGAGTTTATCTTTAATAATACACATATTTAAAATGTACGTCACCGATCGAAATCCCCCATCCCTAATAAATAAGGCGACCGTATCCCTATTTAGCATATATATATATATATATACTCGTATATATATATATATTTTTTTTTTTGAGTGTTAAATTGGTACCCACCCACATATGTATAATTTTAGAACGATTAGTTTAAAAAAATTCTCTCAGTACATATTTTATAATAAATTTTGATTTTCTTTACATATTTCAAATGGTAAATCCAGAAATTGTCTAAACATGCCGTTTATAATATAAGGAAAAAAATGCATTTATAAAAATATACTAATATTTAAAAAAAAAAAAAAAAAGAAAAATGGAGGAGAAGAAAAAGGTAATGATCATAACTGCAATTTTTATAATAGAAAAAAAAATATATATATATAGTTTTTAATTAAAAAAAAAGTAAAATATAACGAACTGTAAAACTTACTTTTTAAAAATGAACACATTGTAGTATTTTTTTTCCCTTTAACATTCATATACTGGATAATTTTCATTAACACAACAATGTCTTTCAACAAAATATTTTCGTTAACAAACTCTGTTGAATGATTTTCGGAACAAAAGATCTTTTTAAAATGAAGAACTTTTGTAGTTTTCTGAAGGACAATAGAGTAATTAACTCTTTATAAAAGCAAATTATGGTAAAATTAATAAGGAAAAAAGTTAAAAGAAAAATCTTATAAAAAACCTTTAAAACTTTGCAAATATTTTTTACAACACTCCTTTTCAAGGAATACGTATTGTATATTTTCATCTACATGATAATAGCCTCTGAAATAGCTGAATTTTTAAGATACTTTTAAAAATGTGTATAATTTGTATTACTTAAAATATCAAATTTAAATATATATATGTTAAAAATAGATATATTTTATAATTTTTATATATATATATATAAATTATTTCTTTTCTTTTTTTTTTCACTTAAGAATTACATAAGTACTTTTTTGAAATTGTGCAATAACACAATGAAATTTATCAGGTGAATATATACATACATATACATCAAGTGCATATATACATATATATACATCAAGTGAATATATACATATATATACATCAAGTGAATTTATACGTATATATTTATGCTTTTTTTATATTTATTTAATACATGTTTTAGTGTATGAATAACATATTATGGGGTTTGATTAATAGTATTAGGTGACTAAATGTTATTATTATTATTATTATTTTTTTTTTACGTTAAAATGTTCCAAATTTCACTTGATTTTAGGGATTTTTTTTTTGTTTAATATTTTAGCGCTTTTTGCTAAGGTGACCATATGCCCCTATTTTTTAGGTCAGTCACCGCTTTCAGCAAATTATTTCCAGTAGTATAAATCCCTACTAGAGACTACATTTTGTAATTTTTCTCCACACTTGTCCTTAATTTTTCAAATTTGTTAAGAATTGTATATTTTAATGGCATTTTCATAATTTTCAGGAACTACCAATGGAATCCATGTGCGTTTTATACAATTTTTATTTTATATTAACGTATTAACTACTCATTTTCTCTTAAGTATATGTAAAATAAAGTATATTCCCATGTTAAAATGACTCAAATATGATAATAATAATAATTAAAAAAAATAATAATAATAAAGTATGTCTATAATTTAGAATCAATTTTTCTTCCTTATAAATTACATTTTTAACGCAATTTGGGAGTGCAGATTTCTAAAAACTGCAATAAAAATGTTGCAGTGTTATTGTATGTATTATTTATTTTTAATGCTTTTATATTAAAATGTATTTTGTTTGCATGAACAACAATGAAAGACCCTTTAACCTTTATGCTTCTGTGGTAGCGTAAGCATAGTTCAACGGTATGTTTTCCTCCAAACATGGGAACTAATTTTGAACGACAGCCTGGGCAACATTATCATCTGAAAAACACTGTTCCTTCTGAGATATTTTTTTTCAGTAGTGAATCATGATAATCACAAGGGAAGAGGTCGGGGCCGTAAGAGGATGTTCCAGAATCTTTCAACGAAACAGATTTAACGATATTTTGCTCTCAACAGTCACATAACAGCAAGCACTATCATGTAAGAGAATAATTCAGCGTGGCAGTATATCACGTTTATGGTTAATGGTTTCTTTCTCAGTTTATGTAATGCGCATAGTAGCTGGTAGCAGTATCAGTATCAGTCGAGTTCGGATTCGACAATTACATCAGCAATGTGCCATCGACTTCAAAGAAACATGTATGCAGGACCTTTCAAGATTTCATGGATTAACGAACCCATTTTGGCTGCATGTCATAAAATCGGGCAATGCAAATTTTTCATGTGACAATAAATTTCTCCAGCACATAGATTATTCGGCGTTAAACTCTGAACTACTGCACGTTGACAATGTTTGAAGTCCCTCATGATACGTACGATACCATTGGTTTTGCTCCAATAATATCACGCAAGTAGTTGTTGTAATCTGACGATATGACATTCGTTCACAGCATACAAATCCCTCTATAGGTGCATGCGTAGTTTTCTGTATCTAAAAACTGTCTGTATTTATACAATGTTTACTGCTCATATTTTTAAAAATTACTTTTAAGTAACAAAAAGAAAAAAAATAAAATAAGAAATGCATTTTTTACTTTTTCCTACAAAGTTGAAAAGCATTTATGACTTCGGTTTGTCTTTCTGTCACCACACGCTCTAACTCCCAGAAATTTTAATGTTATTTCTTGAAAATGATATAAATTTTAACATTCACCATGGGATGCTCACTTTTGAAAATATAATAAATACCACTACTGGTTTGTGTACAAGGCACAGATGCGATACTAATATTTTTGATCTGTACTTAGCTTTCTAATATATTGCGGATCCAAATGCTGAAGTGTAGAGTCCATTTTATCAAATTTGACCACTGGATATTTCTCACAGTCTTTTAAAAGCAATCCAATATATCCAGAATATGAATATGGTCCCCTTGTGCAACCGTCTATTTCTTGAATAAGGTGCCTTAGTGGCAACTCATTGGTATGAAGCAAGCATACATTCCATTGTAGTGGTCTTCCAATGTTTGTCTCAAGCAAACGTATTACTCCACCTTTCCATCCCGTATTTACATCTGTTCCGTCACATCCGATAACTGATAGGTTCTGCAAACATATGTTATTTTTTCTTGTAAATTCTATAATACCTTCGGCTATTCCTTTTGCACTTTCACCAGCAGTTAACGATATATGACCCATATATTTGCTATCTGGTTCCTCTATTAATGCTACATGCGCTTCTGATGTTAATTTTCGATGACCATGTATTTGTTGAATAGTTTCAACTTTGCGCCCATCAAAATACAAACTCTTAATAGGTTTTTCTTCAAATAGCCTTAAATCATTTTCCCTTACTTTTTTTCCCTTTCTTCTCTATTTCTCTTCTCACTTTGTTTTTATAAACTATATATGTTTGTTGCTCAGGCGAAACTAAATTGAAATCAGCCAAAACTGCAGTAGTAATTTTGTCCACTGCTCTGCTTGAGGCACCAGTTAAATCTGCAGCCAATGCTGTATGAGGCATAGAAATTCTCATTTGATCTGACGATTTTGATGGCGTTTCAGTTTTTTTATGTTTCCTTAAAAGAGGATAAGACCGCTTGTAATCTTGATCTGCATTTTTTGTATCCATTTCGGACTCAATCTCTAATTCATTATCTTTCAAAATGTTATGAGATTCTTTATTTTGAAATCCACTGGTACTGGGCATTGACATTTTATTCTTGTTTGGTCAATCGGATATTTCCATTTTTCGACGTACTCGTTTTTGTAGTTGGTGGGTTGTTACTATATCCAGATTTCCAATAGCCATTTTTCTAACAGTCCTTTGATCAATTAAAAATTCTTTTTCTCTCTCAGGAACTTTTAGTTTTTTTTTCGCAATTGCACGAATATAAATCTTGGCATTTACAAGCACAAATGTCGAACAATGTTGCGGCATCTGCTTTAAATTTCTTCAATTTCGATTGTAAAAACGGCGTATTCCTAGATTTAGCAGGTTTTATAACGTTGTTATATTTACAGTTGTAAGATAAAACCATGGCAGTAACTCGCTTTAATGATACAACAGGAATCGAAGCACGTTTCCATATATCAATAATTTTTTTTTGCAACCGCTGCGGCCACAGTTCCAAGAAGGTTCTTGACTTTTGTCTCCCTTTATTTGCAATCTGATAATCTGATAACATCTTATTATGTTCTCATAAGTTGGGAGATAAACAGCATCAGAAGGGAATAAATCTTTCCCTGTTAAAAACAGCGGACGACTTGAGTTTGCTTGCGTCACTTTTTTAATTACACGTTTCTCCATAACAACCGTTTCATTTGACAAACAAACGTAGAATGAAACGAAATCCAATATTTTACCTTATCTATTAGTTAAATTGACCTTGGAAGCAATGGGAGCAGTAGATCGTTTGGATGGGAGCATCTATCGTTTGAAATCTGAACGAAAAGAAACAAAAACTAAAGTAGGGTATAAGATAGGCTTCAATTTCTTACGTGCATATATATGCTTATTATTTTTAAATAAGCGAATAAAAATAGAGTAAAATTATTTGAATTTTATTTGGATTGGTTCGTAGTAACGTATTATGTAATATTTTAGTTATATTGTATAACTAGTTTCAATTTTTTTTAAATATACTTTTTTCAAAAAACCCGGCTTTTCATCTTTTTCTCAAATTTTATGTCAGAGGGGCGCGGCTAAATATTTGGCAAAATCGATGAAAGTTTTTGAGGGTTCTAACTGATTCATAAGGTAACATTTCTGCAATATACCAGAACTAAATTCAAAATTATTTTTAAAATTTAATTTTTTGAAAAAACCTAATTTTTTTCTTTTTTTTTTCAGTTTTTCAGTGCGAAGAGGCGCGGTTAAATATTAAACAAAACTGATAAAATTTTTAGAGGTTTCTTACAGACCCATTACACAACTTTTCCGCACTATACCAAAATCAGTTTCAAAAAATGATTTTTTCGGCACACCCTGGTGGACAGCGTGGCGTAAAGACTGTAGTTCAGAAAGTCACGTGATTCGACACGAATATGTCCCCCGAGAGATCCTAGTGCACACGGAAGCCCGATTTTCGAATTTTTGATTAGTTTTCTTTTAATTAATTAAAATATTAAAAAAATAACTTCATAATAGCTTTAACATTAGCCATATAAATATCAGATACAATTTAATTATTGCCGAAAAAGTTTAAGAGTTATTATTTTACATCGTTATAAAAATAAATACATTTAATTAAACGTGAAAAATAAAAATTATATATATGTATATATATATATATATATATATATATATATATATACAACAATTGACATCATTATAAATTTAAAAATTTTATACATATTGATAAAATGATAATATGCTTATATATACATGATTATATATATGCTTAACGATTCTAAACTCTTATGAAACTTAAATTTGATTTATCATTTGTATTTGTAAACTATTTCTGGGCAAGTTTTTAAATTTTGGCGCTTAAGTACACCGAACACTTTAAGCCAAGAACTTTATCTTAACAACGGTCATTTTAACCATTTTTATCCAAATTACCTTATTTTGGAAAAAAATAGTTTGGAACTTTTTCGTTATATTCCTTTATGCATGAGAAACATCTCATATTAAATTTATAAAACTGCTACAAATGTTTCTTTCTTTTTCTTTCTTTCTTATATATATATATATATGACTTAAAAATCCCGATTTTTTAATAGGACTTAAAGTCCCAGTGAGATACAAATGGTTAAGGTAAGTTGCGCATTAAAAAAAAAAAAAAATATATATATATATATATACAGACACGACATTATTTCATTATTTAAAACATGAAAGTCTGACATTGACAGATTTTAATTTAGTGCCAGAGGCCTACTGCTAAACTTGTTAATATCGACAAATTCTTCTTTAGTTAATTCGTGACGATCTAAATTCCATGATAAAGTTTTCATTAAATCAAACCAATGTGTTTCAGCTGCAGATACTGTAACAAATAACGTTGGAAGTCCAAACTGTCTTATAGCCGCAAAACAACCTTTTTTGCTCTTTTTCCCAATGAGGGGAGGTGCGCCTTGGGGGGGATTCATGTCAAAGGTGTGCCTTGGGGGGGACTCATGTCAAAGTTGTACCTTGGGGGGGACTCATGTCAAAGTTGGGCCTTGGGGTACTCATGTCAAAGTTGGGCCTGGGGGGGACTCATGTCAAAGTTGTGCCTTGGGAGGACCTCATTCAATAAATCCCCATTCAATAAACCGACTGAAATAGGCCCTTAGCACTATTAAGAGTGTATTATAAAAAGTCGACAACGCTGTACCGACTGAAATAGGGGTACCTTGGGGGGGAATCATGTCAAAGTTGGGCCTGGGGGGGGACTCATGTCAAAGTTGTGCCTTGGGGGACCTCATTCAATAAATCCCCATTCAATAAACCGACTGAAATAGGCCCTTAGCACTATTAAGAGTGTATTATAAAAATTCGACAACGCTGTACCGAATGAAATAGGGGTACCTTGGGGGGGACTCATGTCAAAGTTGGGCCTTGGGGGGACCTCATTCAGTAAATCCCCACTCAATAAACCGACTGAAATAGGCCCTTAGCACTATTAAGAGTGTATTATAAAAATTCGACAACGCTGTACCGACTGAAATAGGGGTACCTTGGGGGGTAATCATGTCAAAGTTGGGCCTGGGGGGGACTCATGTCAAAGTTGTGCCTTGGGGGGACTTCATTCAATAAATCCCCATTCAATAAACCGACTGAAATAGGCCTCTAGCACTAATTAAGAGTGACCTATAAAAATTCGACAACTGTACCGACTGAAATAGGCCTCTAGCACTAATAAATATATATATATATACATATATATACTAGCAGACAACGCCCGCTTCGCTGGTCCCTATTTTTAAATGAATCACTACAATGAATTCTCAAAATTGCATTAATTTTTATCACGTGAAAAAAAAGAGAAACAAAATCTGAGTAGGAAAAATCTCGCACCGGGTTCTCACTGCCTTCGGAAAAAATTCCCAAAATGCTCTAACCCTTATTTCTATTATTTTCCCACTTCGCCCCCCCCCCTCCTGTCTATCCTAATAATTTTACAAATTTGAAAATATCCGCAATCGATTTGTAAGTATCAAAAACCTCTATGCACCAGTTTTGAATGATATATCTCTATTTTTATTTTTTTGCCGCTCTACTCCCCCCCCCTTCCCGCCCTCCCAATAATTTTAAAAATTCGAAAATATCCGCAGTTGATTTGTAGGTATTGGAAACCTCTATGTACCAATTTTGAATGATCTAACTCTATTTTTTTTTGCCCCTCTGCACCCCCTTCCCGGCCCTCCTAATAACTTTACACTTTCGAAAATATCTCCATTCGACTTGCAGGCCTCTAAAACCTATCTGTACCAATTTTGAACGGCCTAACTGTATTTCTATTTGTTTTTGACCATAGTCCCCCCCCTTACCGCCCCACCTAATAATTTTAAAAATTCGAAAATATCCGCAATCGATTTGTAAGTATCGAAAACATCTATATACCAATTTTGAACGATCTAACTCTATTTTTATTTTTTTGCCCCCCCTCTTCCCTCCCCCTTTACTGGCCCTCCTAATAACTTTACACTTTCGAAAATATCCCCATTCGACTTGCAGGCATCTAAAACCTATCTGTACTAATTTTGAACGGCCTAACTGTATTTCTATTTGTTTTTGCTCCATAGCCCCCCCTTCCCGCCCCTCCTAATAATTTTACAAATTCGAAAATATCCGAAATCGATTTGTAGGTATCGAAAACCTCTATATACCAATTTTGAACGATCTAACTCCATTTTTATTTTTTGCCCCCCCCCTCTCCCCTTCCCCCTTCCTGCCCCTCCTAATAATTTTACACAATCGAAAATATCCTCATTCGACTTGCAGGCCTCTAAAACCTATCTGTATCAATTTTGAACGCCCTAACTGTATTTCTATTTGTTTTTGCCCCTTAGCCCCTCCCCCCCCCCCTGCTGCCCCACCTGGGGGTGAATTTCTAAAATTCCAGAACTTGGTTTTTAGATATTTGCATTAGCTATATTTGAGAGCAAAAATTTCACGCATATCTATTTTTTTGTTTGAGATATATGCGATTATGCGAAATAACGTTTTACGCATGTGAAATTACGTTTGCCCCCCCCCCCCGCCCCCCGCCCCCCTTGGGGACCGAATTTTGAAAATTCCAGAAATTGGTTTTTTGACATTTGTATTAGCTATATTTTAAAGCAAAAATTTTACGGATATCTGATTTTTTGTTCGAGATATGAAGGATTTTGTGAAATCACGTTTTAGCCCCTCCCCCCCCCCCTTGGGGAGCGAATTTTGTAAAATCGCTCCTTAGTGGATGCCTACGTCATAGAAAGAACGTTGTCACAAAATGTCATGCTTCTTGGTCCAGTGGTTTGGTCTGGGCGTTGATAGATCACCCCCTCATTCACTCAGGAAGTGTTATTTTATATATATATATATATATATATATATATATATATATATATACATATATATATATATATATATATATATATATATATATATATATATATATATATATATAATATTATAAAAGAAAAATATTGAAACAGATATAGAAGTCGCATAAATGATTTATTTTTATCTGAGTACATAATTTTATAGAAAATAATGCAGTTTTCAAAATAGAAAATATATTTAAACAAGCACTATTTTAACCTAAAAACCATTAAAAATACAAGCAGAATATGAAGAATTCTTATAAATTAAAGAAACGTGCAACCAATAAAAATATTAGCAAAACAGGTACTGAAATTCTTCCTCTTTTTATACAAGTAGTTATTCAAAAATAAATAAATATATAAATGAAAAAATAATAATAATCGACTAAACTGCGAAAAAAATAAAAATCGCCAAGTTAGAGACAATAAAGCTAAGTACCATGATAAAGTTTACTTATTATTTTTTTTTATGCATCAATGACTTTGACTACGCTAATTTAACATATAAATAAATGGGCTGCTATCTGTAACTGCGAAGTATCCCTGCACTTGCACGCTATCGGGTACAAATATTTATAATTCAAATTAATATTTAAATTTATAAATTAAAATAAATTTATATATATATATTTAATAACAAAAACAATAGTTGTCGAAAATTCGACTGAAACAGCGCCCATATCATATTGTATTACCGGGCATATTGGCGTGAAATTGCTGTCATTTTATTGACGACAGGATACATAAAAAAAAAAAAAAAAAAATGTAGGAAATAACGCGACAATAAATACAATATATAGTCCGTAAAGTGTTGTTTATACGTAACTAGTAGGCATTGCCCGCATTGCTGGTCACTATATTTAAATGATTTCTTTTTAACTGAATAGTAATTGAAACATTTAAATAAATATATTTCGATTAACGTATATTTTCGTCACAGAATTAACATGGGACCTCCTTGGCGATATTTTTTTTTTTTTTTTTTTTTTTTTTACTTCTTGAATCTGTAACGCAAAACTATTATTAAAACGAACATTCTCGAAAACAGTTCAACAGTAGCGTTAATTCCTCGAATATTCTGGTAACAGTTGAAGCTGTTACTCGTACAGAAAAGATAACTATTCGATAAATGTTCTGGAACAGTCCGAAAAAGGCACTTATTACACAGGAATAAATAAAGTAAACATCATATACTTCGGAGCAGAAATCTTCGCGATTTCAAGAAAAATATTCAGTCGCTTAGAGCTTAATCTCTAAAGGACAGTCACTTAGAATAGTTCTCTTAATAACTCTGAATCGCAGTGACTGCATACTCTCTCGCAGAAATCAACCTACTCCTATTTATAACATTTAGAGGTAGGGTTTGGCGATGATTCCACACCTTTTCCTTAATTTATAAGAATTCTTCATATTCTTTTTATATTTTTAATGGTTTTTAGGTTTAAAATAGTGCTTGCTGAAATAAATTTTCTATTTTTTTAAATTCCTTTTTTTTTTTTTTTCTATAGGTTTATCTACTCAGATTAAAAAAATCATTTATGGGACAACTATCGATTTATTATATTTTTCTTTTTGTAATATCTTATAATTTATTTATATTTTTGATGCAATACTTAGATTAAAATGGCTGTTCCTAAATTAAATTTCTTGGCGAAAAACGCTCGGTGTATTTAACGCCAAAATTAAAAAATCGTCCAGGAGGATCGATATGTAAAACTGATAAAATAAATTTATAGTTCATAGAGTTACGCAGTCGAATTTGACGTCATTGGCAGTTTTTTTTTTTTTTAATAACACCTTAAAAGTAAAAATATAAAAAATGTTAGTTAAAAAAAATAAATAAATAAATAAAAAAAATAAATAAATAAAACTTATATTAGCAGCAAAAACAATATTAGCACTTGAATGTGTATAAAATTTTCTAAGATGACAATGACGTCAATTTTTTTTCGAGATACGTAAATTATTTTTTTATAATTTTTTATGGTTCCCGTTAATAAATGTATTTATTTTCCTGTCAAAAAAAGAAAAAAAAAACTCCTAAATGTTTTTGCGAACAATTAAATTATGGATAATAATTAAACGGCAAATTTAAAGCTATTATGAGGTTTTAATATCACATTTTAATTAATTAAAAGAAAACTAATCAAAAATTCGGAAATCAGGCTTCGAGGTGCACTAAGATCTCTCGTGGGGCACCTTTGTGTTGAAACACGTGACTGTCCGAGCTACAGTCTTTGCGTTACGCTATCCTTAGACGCACACTCATACACACTCAGACATTGCTTTTATAAATATATAAAGATTGCGGTTTAAATAAAATGTGTTTTTATTTATTTATTTATTTCTAAAGTAGAACTTTTTCACAAAGTAGCACTTCGTTTCAAAACTGTCATCCGATGAGCATCAAAATTGGATTTCACGAGTAAGGCGTTGTTGACGCAAAACCTAGAAATTTCTGTCGTAGATAGCGAGGAACTGAAGTAAAACTTTCGAGTAATTTTTTTTTTTTTTTTTTTTTTATGGTATAAAATTGATGATTATTTTTTAAAATTCATTAAAATATAATGACCAGCGAAGCGGGCAATGCCCGCTAGTGTATATTTAAAGTTTGATGGTAGTCAATGTATAATCATTTTTTTTTTCTTAATTTATTCTCAACATCCATCCCAACGAACGACATGTGGTATTACAGTAATTAATGATTTTTATTTATTAAATGTTAAACATTTAATTTTTAAAGTTTTTTTCTCTTTGTGTACGCAATTTTATTTTATTTTTTCTTTCCTTTAATATCTCGAAAAATAAAAAATTATGTATTGTTTAAGCACACTATAAATATTTATCACTGATGTACTAAAAGAAAAATTCAAAACTTCTTAAATTATTTTGTTAATGCACATTCATTTATATAATTAACAAATTACAATACGATATCCCGTTGAGGCAAAAAGAAAAAGAAAAAAAAACTACATGTATAACATTATATTATCCTCTTATTGTGTTATTTTATACAGAAACTAACGTAATCAAAATTGTACAATACAAATGAAGCATTTTATGTAAAAGAACATACACACGTATATTTTAATATATGATCATATCTTTTATTATATTCAGTAAAATTAGAAGAATTTTCAATTAAATACAACACAAATATTTTAATCTGATCTAATGGACAAATCGCAAATAACAATTCCGCTTGACATTAACTTTTTAATATCCAGCTCAATTTGTGGTAGTTTTCTGGAACGCATTCTTATGTTCGGAAATATAGTCTTATTATTTCCACATGGAAAATGAAATAAAATCTGAACTACTTACATGGAATAACGTCTTTCATTAGTAGAGAAAATGACTTATACGAAAAGAAAAATCATAATAACCATCTGCTGGTCATTAAGATCTGTCGTTAAACGTAACTCAGGGCGATTATATCTGAAGCAGTGGAATAAAAGTATTATTTTTCTTTTTTCTTTTTCTTTTTTCTTTTAAATAAAAAATGCACGAAATGATACATTTTGTGAAATTTTTATTGAATCGCACTATCTTGCATTATTATTATTATTCAATGTATTAATTTTTATTAGCGCATCTGTTGCTAGATATTAATCGAAATTATTGTCATCAAAATATGAAACATTTTATTTTTTAGAAATGAATACGTTATATTTTTATGATTTAAAAAATATATTGCTGAAACAGATGGACAATATTCATAATATAATTTTTTTATTAACATTGCTATTGCTTATTTGGGTAAACTAACAACAACAACAAGAAAAAAAAAAAAAAAAAAAAAAAAAGAGGATTGAATCATTATTATAGAATTCAACATGATATTTATTTTTGATAATTAACTAATATTATATTGTAACTACTACACAAAATATTTTTAGGTTTTTTCTATTTAAAAGTTTATTAACGCAATCTGATTTTTTTTTTCTTTTACTTGTTTATAGATAAGATATTCTTTTCTTTAAATAGTATAATACTGTTATAATAAGGAAGCACCGCAGAAATGGTGTTTTAAAGTAATGATTACAAAACTTGCAATAAACACCATAACATGCAAGTCGCTTTGACTGCAGTACTCGTGCATACTTTGTTCGCATTACGAAGGGTCGTGTGTTTTTTCGACAAGCAATTGTTGCGCGTTTATTGAATTTTATGGTGTTTATTCAAAGTTTTGTAATTATTACTATAAAATTGTTACTATGATAAATTATATTAAAGAAATAATTCATCCAAATGGTTAAATTTGCCATTTGATCATTCAAGGCGCCTTTTTGTGAACATGCTTTGAAATACTATTTTAATGCGTTACAATTTACTAATGTTTGACATCTGAAATCTGATGGCAATTCCCTCATTCGTTTTAACTATAGAATGTTCTGCATAGCGGGGTTTTAATAATAAATATGCTATATGAGTAAACGACTGCAAACAATAAAAAAGAAAAAAAAGTATATATACATAATTGTTTTACGCTTGATAAAATAGAACTAGAATAACAAAGTTTTCTCTTTCTTTTCCTTTTTTGTTCTAATTAAAAATTATTACTGTGAAAAAAAAAAAAAAAAAAAAACTATGGTTTAAATTTATATACATATATATATATCAAAACTAACACCCTTGCAGATATGTAGGTATCAGGTGTAGTAATAATTCGTAAAGTAGTGACTGTGTGACGTCAACTGCAAAATAGCTTACCCCTCAGTACACCGACTTTGTGTCATGTGACAGGAATTGAAAATCAAACTGATCAAGCCAATGCAGAAGTTGTCGTACGATATTTTTTTTTCTTCATTGTCAGTGAATTCGTAATGAATTTCTTTATGGAAAAATCGCTGCAAAAGCAGTAATGTTTGTTCGTGGAATCTCTTTTGTTCTTTGAAATGAAATATTGTCAAAAAACACATGCGAATTTAGTTTTCGGTGCTTTAAAAATGGTCATTTTGAAGCTAGTGATCGAGAACACAGTGGCGATTCCCTTAATGAAAGACATCAAAATTTGCAAGCGCTGTTTTAAAGAAATGCATTTAAAGCGCAAAGATAAATTTTAAATTTAAAAATAGCCTGTCAAAGATTTAGGGGTACTACAAAAACTATTTCTAACCGTTTACATGGAATTTGGAAGATTCAGAAGGTAGGAAGATGAGTGATATATATGCATTTATGCAGAGGAACAAACATGAGCGTACCTTGAAGTGCTGCAAGGAACAAGTGCTTGAATGAATAACTGTGATCGTACCTCGAATCGTATCTCGATCGTACCTCGATCGTACCTCGAAAAACAAAACAAAAAAATCTTTCTCATAGAATATCGTGAAGGAAGAAGAAAAATGATATGTTATGACAATCCGAAATGCGCAAAAAACAATAGATGAATCCCAGCAATGGAACAATATCGACGCCGAACTTAGCCGTAAAATAAAAAAAAAAATCTCCAATTTCATCTGTTGGGGTATGAAGAATCTGTTTTATTACGAAATGTTCGAGCCCTGAGTAAGTGTAACTGCCTCATACTATAAGCATCAATTTCTGCAATTAAATATATTAGGCAAAAACGTCTCTTTATTGTTAAGTTTTACGTCACACAAAATTTCTTCAAGATAATGCAAGGCCTTGTGCTGAGAAATAAGTCGAATATCCGTTAGTAACATGTTGCTCGGGTGTTTTGGAGTGCCCGGAGCACAGCTCGATCATGCCCTTTTAGGAATATTATTTGCTTCGGTGTAAGCATAATGCTTTGTTTTCTGTACATATCCGGACAGTGAATGAAGTACAAAAACAGGTTCAGATTTTATCGCACCAAATAGCTAATAATAGTACAATTCTATAATGTTCAACAGCCCAACAAATGGTTGATAGCGTTAGATTATGATGAAAATTATTATGAAAATTATATCTTGTTAAAAAAGGCATTATTCACAGGTCTTAATGGGTTCTTCCCATCGTCGTCTGCTCAGTCACGTGATATAGCAAAACAAAGACACGAATAATGAGAAGATAATTTAGTTAAATATTGTTCTTAACACTAGTTTTGCGGAGATTTCTTATATACCTATTTATGCGGCAAGCGTCAGACGCATGTAAAATAATAATAATAATAATAATAATAATAATAATAATAATAAATAAATAAATACTTTGTACAATAAGTAATTTATATTTAAAGGAATATTGTTATGCAGGTGTATTGATATCAAACTATCTTTCTATAACAATAGTACCATATTTTATAGGTTCTTTGGTAAGAAGTAAAATATTTTATTTTATTTATTTATTTTTATTTTTACTTTTTCAAGTGTGTCTATACAAAATTAGAAATTGCGTCAAAATGACGCGCTTCGTAAACCTAGTGTTAAGAACAAAAGTAATAATATTTAATATAAAATAAAATACAAGTAATATTTTGCATTTGTAAACAGTAGATTAATTGAGATTTGTAAAATTAATAATTAAAAAAAAAAAAATAAAACTTTGATATGCTTACTTATTTTCACAAGTAAGATTCGATTTTGTATATTGCAGTGTAACTGTTACATTAGCTGATCTAGCAATAAAAAGTGGATTGTTTATAGGTTATAACTTTAAATTAATTTAAAATGTTTCAAGTTAAATTTAATCACGTAAAGGTGTTACAACAAGTTAATAAACTTAGCTACTGGCTGAAATGGCTTTAAACCGTACGATATTGCACTGTTAGTGATATAAGAACCAAAGATCAGAATACTTAACACGTTCTCCATCAACATTAATAACAAATATAAACTAAATAATGATTGTAAATATATACAGCAGACTAAAGATGATAAATAATGATATAAATTGGATTAATAATGATGATGTATAAAATATAACAAAAAATAAATCGGATTCATCTAATAATAATAATTTAATATTTTAATTTAATTTTAATTTTAAGTAATTACTATATAATCATTAAGTTATTTATTTTTAATTATTAATATATTTATCTTATACTATTAAGTGAGCAATATTTGTATATTTCACTGATCTCGAAAACGGTAGCTCGGACAGACACGAAATTTAACACAAAGGTGCCCCCCGAAGGGTTGTTGTGCACATCGAAGTCAGATTTTCGAATTTTTGATTAGTTTTTTCTTAATTAATTAAAATGTAAAAATAATAACCTTCTAATTTCTGATAAAAAAGCCATTTAAATTTTAACATTTTATCCATAATTTAATTGTTGTCAATTTTTTTTTCGACAAAATAATAATAATAATAATAATAATAAAGTACATTTATTTAAAATGAGGAAAATAAATCAGAAAGATTAGAAAATAAATTAGAAATATCAGTCGCATCGTTACAAATAAAATACCAAATGAAAGGGAAAATTTTTGTAAATCCGATGCATTAAACAGCTTATCAATCGGATGATTAGTTTTTCTTAATTAATTAAAATGTGAAAATAATAACCTTCTAATTTCTGATAAATAAGTCATTTAAATTTTAAAATTTTATCCATAATTTAATTGTTGCCAATTTTTTTTTTCGACAAAGTAATAATAATTAAAAAAAAAAAAAAAAAAAAAAAAAACGTACATTTATTTAAAATGAGGAAAATAAATCAGAAAGATAAGAAAATAAATTAGAAATATCAGTCGCATCGTTACAAATAAGATAGCAAATGAAAGGGAAAATTTTTGTAAATCCGATGCATTAAACAGCTTATCAATCGGACAATTAGATTTTTTTTAAATTAACTAAAGTATGAATTTTAGGTGGCAACAGCAGAAGATTGTATGGAAACCGTTAGGAGAAAAAAATGAAAAATCTGCTTCACATTACGTCACATGATTTTTAAGTGGGATAAAAAATTGCAGTTTTCAAATTCTTTTAAATTTTCTCTCGCG
Organism: Salticus scenicus; assembly: GCA_963930645.1. Lineage (NCBI taxonomy): Eukaryota > Metazoa > Arthropoda > Arachnida > Araneae > Salticidae > Salticus > Salticus scenicus. The sequence goes on along the minus strand of OZ005649.1, from coordinate 85,662,290 downwards.
AACACAAAAATATAATATACAGCCTGTACCCCACAAGACCAACTTGCATTTCAAATTTCATCAATTATTTTGGTTAATAAACAAAAGTTATTATTATTATTATTTGTTTTTTCAAATTAAGTTTTATTCTATCTTCGAAAAGAATTATGCGGTCATAGATATAATAATATATATAGATCTATCATCCCCATATTATCGTGCAAAGATTTTTGATGCCGAAAAAAAAGCTTTGGAATCAGCCATTAAGTGGTATTGAAGGAAAAAAGGAAAAAAAAAGAAGAATGAATTTGAAACTATATCTGGAGCTTTTCATTCACCTTTAGTAAATAAATTATTCATGAATTTTATTTGCTAAAACATTCGTGTGTATTCCCGTGTGCATTCACTCGGGGAAAGACTGCTATATTTTGGTAGAATCGACGTCTTTTCCCGAATGAAAAGGAATCACTTTTTTCTCCCCAATGATCAATCTATATATTATTACTATACGTGATACGATACATTAATAATTTGGGTTTTAAAAGTTTTTTTAAATAGATTATTTAAACTCTATGAACCATATTTTTATTTTATCAGTTTCATTAACAGATCCTGCTGGGCGATTTTTTAAATTTTGGTGTTGAAGTACACCGAACGTTTTTCGACAAGAATTTTAATATAGCAACAGCCATTTTAATCTAAGTAGCGCATCAAATATATAAAAACATAAATGATTTATTTTTACACAAAATTTACAGAACAAATGCAGTTTTAAAGATAGGAAATTTATTTCAACAAGCACTATTTTAAACCTAAAAACCATTAAAAATATAAGCAGAATATAAAGGATTCTTATGTATAAACAAAAAAGAGTCTGATAAAATTATTAGCAAAATAGTCTTCCCCTTTTCATAGAAAAAAAAAAAAAAAAAAAAAAAAAATCCATCGCTAATATGGCGACAAAAATTCAAAAGCCGCAAATGGAGCGACATAATAAAATTGTGTAACAAGATAATGTTTACCTATTTATTTATTTTTTTATATAATAATCATTATGCTAATTTATCATACAAACAAATGGGCCTCTGTGTGTTACTGCACTTGCACGCTGTCGAACAGAAATATTTGAAAAATTCAAATTAATATTTAAATAAATAAATAAAAATATGTTTAATGGGAAATATATATAACCATAAAAAGATTAGTTGTCTAAAATATGGCAGAAATAGCGCTCATAGCATATCGTTACAAGGTATTAAGTCTTATTGTTACAATGGATTAAGTCTAAAATGGTGACAAATATTCAAAAGCCGCCAAAGAGAACTATATTAAGGCTGTACTATCAGGTTTACAACCCATGAATTATATATAAACACAAAAAATTAATTCTCGCATGCGACAGACGTAGCCGGTCACAGCATATTGTAATATTTGGCGTGAAATTGCTGTCATTTAATGGTTGATTGGATAAACAAAATAAACGTATGAAATAACGTAAAAGCAAATATTATGTTGTCTAAACCCAGTTACATTTGAGTCCAGTCCGAGTTAAATGTGAACAACACGTGTAGTGGGATGTAACTGGGATTCAAATATAAAAGGGAAACTCCAATTTTTTTTATACTATCTATTTCGAAACTGTTATATAATAAGCACCTAAATGGAAGCTCATTGGTTTACTATTGTCGCAGGTAATAGGGACAAGCGCCCGAGTTGCAGTGGATGACCAAATCGCTGCCGAATGCAGCAGGGAACTGGAGCGAACTTTTGAACAATTTCAGTAATTTATTTTATTTTATTTTTATAAAGCTATATAGAAAAGAGTTTCCTTTAAATTTAGTGGCCAGCAAAGCGGGCAAAGCCTGCTAGTAATTTAATTAATTATATAAGTTTTACTCATATATAATTTGTTTTTATTTATGAATTAATCTTACAAAAAACAAATTGTATAAATTAGTTAATATTACATGTTGATTGTTATAATGAATTAAATATATGATAACACAAAGAATTTTCTAATAACCATGTTAATATTTCTTTATACAATGTACATGTAATGTAAAACAGTCTTTTATAATATATTTAAATAATACAAATTATTCTCTAAACATAAATTAATTAAATGCATCATTCACAACATTTTCTAAATAGTTTCTATTGTTTAAAATATTTAAACAATTAAGGATATATAGTGCTTTTTATTTTAAGTATATTTAATAGCATTTTAAAATTAGTTTTAAAGTAACTTGGAGAAATAAAAAAAAAGTAAACATCGGGATCTTTAAGTTTTATTTAAATATGCATAAAATTCCATTATTTATTTATTTTTTAACATTATATGCTCTAAGAATCCGTTTAATATTTTTGTATTTCTTTTCTTTCAAATACCACGATTTTCATTCGGATAATGAGTTTATTAAAACTTAATGACACGTTAAGAGCTATTTTCGCTTAAACGACTGCGTTTCATTAATCACAAACGTTTCCCGGGAATCAGTTTATTTTTAATGATACTTTTTAGATTAAACAAATAAGTAAATATTTATACATAAAGGTTGATAACAAAGTGGGTGTACTTTTTTTTTTTTTTTTTTTTTTTTTTTTTTTGTTAAAAATCTTTTAATTTATTAAGTGAAAAAAATAAAAAAATAAAAAAGTAAACATTTTTCAAACATACAAAAAAGTATTATAATTTTTTTGCAATTTAAAGTCATTTATTTTGGAGTATGTTTTTTTTTTTTTTTTTTTTTTTTTCATTTTAAATCAAAAGATTACAATTTAAAATTTTTACAGTTTTCTTTTTCCAAAACTATTTCATAAATATTAATAAAAATAATTTTAAAGAGTCCACTGAAAAAAAAAATGTATAGATAGATGGATATATATATATTTTTTTCAGTTTTTTCATTAAAAATAAATGTAGCATGCATTCCTTAAGCATATTTAAATATATTTTATATCACTGCATTTTGAAAAAAAGAATCATCATTAACGATACACTTACATATAAAAATTTGCAATAAACACTTTTTTGGGTTTTTTTGGTTTGAATAATTTGTTTATGTGTTAATTCTTTTTTCATTTTATTTAAATACTTTTCTTATAATGAAAGAATAACTTTCCTTTTATTAAAAATGAATAAATAAATTAATAAAAAGTTTAACTCAAAATACATTAAAAAAAAAAAATACTAGTAATTAGATTTTTTAAACTCTTCTAAAATCTATATGAAAATTACATTCGAAATTATTCGAATATGACGTTTTATGAAAAAAAAAAAAAAAAAAAATGTATATTTAAATAGAATCAAATATATTTTTTTCAATATAGGGCAGGTTTGTACAGGAGTACAAACTTTGGTTACTTCAATTTATAGGAATAAATAACGAGATTTAAAGGATAATATTATATTGTATTTATTGGCGTTCTTTACCTAGCTCCCAAAAAAATACATATAAAAAACTTATAAGTGATATCTTAGGAACTATTACAAATAGTTAAAGTTCGTAAGTTGTCTTGTATCGCACTCTTGTACTATGAATGATGCCAATCAAATGTAGAAGAATGTACATCATTTACAGACGTCAAATTTGTAACGATCATGATCTGAGTAGACAGTGCAATGCATATTTATTGCTATCTGTCATCATTTAAATCACGAGCTTCTTCTTTTACACTTGGATACAAATTTTTAAGCTCTGTTATTCTTCTCTTTCTTGAAGTTCTGAAAAAAAAAATATATATATATATATATATATATATATATACACTACCTACCAATGAGTATTTGGACAATTTCAAATTTAGACGTTCCGTCTAATATTTAGAAAAGCTACTTAGGAATAATCTCGAAACGTTGGTAACGTAAAGAATATGTTACAACTCATGATATAACAAGTTACACTTCATATGCTTTAAGTTATACATATTTTCTAAAACAGGTTATGCTTCATATATTTCACCAAATGTTTCGCCCTGAAGAGGAAAACGGGACCAGTAAATAATTAAACAAAATCAAAATATTTTGGATACCGCTGTAAAAAATAATGCTTTAAATGCATTTTGACTGTAGTATGAGAATAAGAGGATTTCTCTCACTATTTGTATATTTTCTTATGAGGCTTATATTCATAGTGATATAACTTTTCTTCTTCATTTTTAAATTGGAATTATTTTCCCACATTTATAATTATAAGACGTAGGGTATTTTAATAAATGCAAAGCCATTTTTAGATAAATTTGACATACTACATTAGACACAGCATACTACAATCAGAATGGAAAAATATGAGTATTTTTACTTAATAATTTTTAACTATACATACGCTAGATTAAAAAAAAAATCATTTGCATAATTTAATAGCCCAAAGTACTGAGCAACTTATATGAAAACCCCGAATAAATGTCAAACAATATTTGTTTGGAAGTTTTATATACGTAGCTCAATACTTTTGGCTAGTAAATGATACAAATGGAACTTTTTTTAAAACTTGCGCATGCGTAGTTAAAAAACATTTATTAAGAATACTCATACTTCATAAGATATTTAACATTTTTACATTCTGACTGCAGTAGGCTGCGTCTAATGCAGTATGCCAAATTTCCTAAAAAATACTTTGCACTGAGTGAATTACCCTATGTTTTATAATTAAAAAATTGGATTTTTTTCTAATTAAAAAAACAAAAGTGTTATATCTTCATCAATATATGTGGCAGCTTCATAAAAAAATATACAGATAATCAGTGTTGTGCACGAACGCGTTCATTTGAACGCGTTCGTGAGCGTAGCTCAAAATTTTTGAGTTTTGAGTTGAACTTCGCTCGTTTTTTAAATTATGAACTTGAGTTGAGTGTAGTTCGTTTTTTACACGAACTTGAGCGTGAAAAAGCAATTCAAACTCATTTTAAATATTTCTATCTGAAATATAAAAAGGAAAATATAAGAAGAAAAGGACAGAAAGGAGAATAACTGTGCAAAATGGATTTCGGAAAAAAGGACACTTGAAAAAAAAGGCGCTGGTAAAAAGGGCCCCAGAAAAAAGGGCCCCAGAAAAAAGGGCACCCGGAAAAAAGGGCACCGGGAAAAAGGACACTTTTGTAATTTGCAAATCTCAAAAACAACAAACATCAAAGAATGAATTTAAAGAATGATTTTCATAATACACTTTTAGAAATTTCAATGAATTAAATTGATACCACTTTTACTTAGCATATATACCTGGGGGGAGGGGAGGCTAGGAGCGGATTGAAAGAAAATAATTGTATTTAAATCACTTTTTTACTGATTTTAATAAAACTTTGTCTTTCACTTGCTTTTTATGACAAAAATACAGTGTCACATATACTTCGGAGGCTGAAGTGTGGGGGAGGGGGGCAAAAGGAAGTAATTTTTTGTGTATCACCTTGTTACCGATTTTAACGATATTCTGTGTAGCATAGGCGCCGACTTAACGGGGGCAGTGTAATTTTTCACGGGGGCGAAAGTATCTTTTCGCCCCCGTGCTTCCATCGGGTAGAAATTTCAAACGCGAAAATAATATAAATTTGAATTTTAATGAAAATTTTCACATTGTTGAATTTTTTTGTTTTTTTCTCTCCTTCTTTCATCATTCACTGACAGATTAGTAGAAAACAGGATGTATACTTTATACAATTCTCTTTTTGCGCGAGAGAAGCTGAATGTGCTTGAGAATACCCCTTTTCAAGGTCAGTCCCTGTCCCTCGTCCCTCTGTAGTCTAAGATAAATTGAAGCAGAAAGAGAAAGACTATTGTTCATGTTCATTGGTCATGGCCATTTGAAGTCGAGAGTCCCAGTGCTGAAGAAAGTGTTTATACTGCCAAGCATTAAATAGAAAAGCTTTTGTTCTGAATATTTGCTATTCATAACACAAAAATTCATTCTCAATGAATTTTTTAATTCACGAGAAAATACTAATAAGTAAAAGGAAGCAGACCGATAATGCTGTTAAAAATACAGATTTTTATTTTTGTATTTAATTTAAATTTATAGGTATTTCTTGTATATGTTTCTTCCTTTTTTAAAAATCTTTGAATTTATTATTATTGATTATTAACAATCTTGCACGAGAAAGTGAAAAGAGGAAGGTTTGTGGTTAGATTTAAGGTCGATTGACTACACTAGAGTTCTATGCTTATAGGTGGAATGCCTTCCGTGGGATTCTTTTTATGAGGTCCCAGCCCGTATTTAAACGATTTTTGTAGAAAACCATGGAAAACTCCGAAAGGCTTGGTCGTTGAGCACGACCTGGGATCCAACATCAAACCCAGCACGTCCCGTTTACCACCTTTGAGAGCAGAATCGCTTGGCCACTGGTGGGGCCAGGGATAAGGAATAATTGTTTAAAATGATAATTAATAGATTAAAAACAGTTGTCTTAGAGGAACTGATCTCATAGTTAATGTTTTTTTAGCGGACAAGTAGATAAGGCACATTTCTACAAAACGTCTTAGATAATCAATTCATGAATTTAATAAATATATTGGAATATGTCACAAAAATCTATAATATCTAAGTTGATTTAAATACTCTTAATATGTAGATTAAGTTGTTCACATATTATTATATATATGAACAATTTCAATTTTATTTTCTCTGTTTTTGTATATTTTCGATGTAAGTAACAACAACATCCGTTTTTAAAGAAACATTAATAAGAAATCTCATTACAAATTCAGTAAATGAAATGAGAGAACGCAGTACAATTTAAAGAATTCACTTCTGGAAAAGTTTTTAAAAAATGTTCTAAAAAAAATCCTTTGAAAACTATCTTGAAAAAAGACTAAAAGGTTCAGCTTTTAAATTGAAAGAGTAATAATAACATAACATTTAATTTAAGAGTAAATTTTTATCTTTTGAAAGTGAAGACGGAATATATAAGTAATTTTTGCTTTTTCTCTCTCTCTCTCTCTCTCTCTCTCTCTCTCTTTTTTTTTTTTTTTTTCGATTTTTCTATACATAGGCGTAAGAATATATTCGATTTGTGAGAATTTTCACCCTTCAGTTTTTGAAGTATTTAGATGTTTTGTTTTGGGATTTTCTGAGTCTAAACTCCAAACACTATTTGGCCATTTTTCGAAAATGTCTGTGTGCTTTTCTTGTGTATATCGAAAATTTTGTATTTGGTTAGTGTATCTCCCGAACGAATGGACGAAATTTAACCAAATTTCATATTTATTTGGATTTTAACTTAAATTAGTGTTTTTAACTGAATTAGATTAAACTGAATTTAAAACGAATTTGGGAATCAATCGCTTAATAAATGGTTATCCTTTCTTCTTTTTCTTTTTCCGCTTTTTTTTTTTTTTTTTTTTTTTTTTTTTTTTGTTTAATGGCAATATAGGAAAAAGTTTCGAATAAATTTACTTAATAAAATTTCTTTTAACTTTTCAATATCAGGGATGGAACACGGGCGCAGAATTCATACCACTATCAGTGTAAGAAAATTTTCAACTTCTTAAATTAACGATATTATAGGTAGAGAAATTTCATAAACAGATTATGGTATGAATTCTACGCCGGTGTTCCATCCCTGCAATATAAAATTTTATATATGATAGTAATAATTAAACAACAAAAATTTTTTCTTTGTGTGGAGGTATCATATCCGATTTCCCTCGGGGGCGTAAATTTTTAACATTGATATCTTTCAAAAGGACTTACCAATACATTTAAAACAATAATTGTTTAATCGTATATCGGTGATAATTTAAAACAATTTTATTTATTTTTTTTTTAAATCTTTAGATATTAGCAAAAAATTTATTTCTTTCGATATTTTGTGTTATACTCCTTTGAGATGAAAATCGTCTGCATTCATCATGGAAAATAAATTTAATAAATAATCTTTACTCCATGAATTGGTATAGAAAAGTACAGAAGAAAATTTTGAGCTGTCTGCAATATATTAATAGTTCTTTTTTTTTTCTTTTTAACTACAGATAAAGCACAAGAATAGTAGTGAAATAAAGTTGATTTAATGACAGGTTTTATTAGGCCTCATATTCATAAAGTATATATATATATTTAATTAGTAAATCTATAGAAATTAAATAATGAATTTAGAAAGAAAATTACAACTTAGAAAGAAATTAGAAAGATGGCACCAGTACGGGATTTTATAAAGTCGATCAAAAACGTAACGGGATTTAATTTCATGATTACAAAATTTTAATTTTTATACTGCCATGAAACAAGAAAATTTTTAGTGATTCTACATATATATATATATATATATATATATATATATATCTATCATGCTTTCCGTTTACCCTACCCTCTTTTTTTTTTCCTTTTGTTTCAGGATATTTTTTAAGCAGAACTTTCAATAGTGATATATATATATATATATATATATATATATATATATATATATGTACAAGTCAAAATGACAGCTGTGATGCTTGAAAAGCACAAAAAATGAATTTACTGAGAATTATTTTGTTTTATTATATATTATTATTATTATTTTGCTAAAAACTGACACCTAAAATAACAATAGCCCATAGGTATTTTATTTTATTTTGTTGTTGTTTTGTTGTAAAGAAATAAACATGTTTGTTTTAAATATAGATAATATATATCGTCTTTTCTTTCTTTCAATAGTTACAATGAAATTTAATTTTAAATTCATATACCTCTATATATTCTTCTTATCTGCACTTTTAGTTATTTATTTTCAAACTGTGCGGCATGTAAATCTAAACTTAAAAAACTGAGAAAAGAAAAAGAGGAAGTAGGGCATTCCTTTTCTCAAAGGGTGCATCCATGATCCATTGACCTTTTTGGAATGCGCAATGTGCCTGTTAGAAATTTGAAAAACAACGCTAAACTTGGGATTTTGTAAAGGGCTTATCTTTTCTCGGACACAACGAGTTGAGACTTTAAGCCTTTTTCAAATTCAAGGCTTGATCTCACCGCAAAATAGAGCAGGCGACACCGAGACCGACAGGCTTTTAAAAATGAGTCTGCTACAGTTTGTTCAAGTTCAACTTATAACAAAAGTAAACAATAACATATGTGATTTGACGCCCTGAAAAATATCTCCGATCGGCGCCAGCCAGCTATCTTTCTTTTTGTTAACTTTAAATTTCTGTAACTATGGGTTATTATTTGTGGAGTACAAGTTTTTATCGTAAACCCCACAACACAAAAGAATGGGTGGAAGGTGGAATAGTTTTCAATTTTCATATCTTTAACTAAGACAGGCCGGACTATACTATGAGCTCCTTGATCGTTAGGATGAGGATTAACTAAAGTGTTTGTTAAACACAACACATTAAGGTCCTTCGAAATCGGAATAAATTCTATAGATCAAAAAAGAAGATTACAATAACAGTATGGCCTGTATGTCTAAGTTTTAGACAGTTAGATACAATGACAGAAACACCCTGATGAGCGATTGCATATATCAGGAAGAAATTGTCTACTAAAATTAGAAAAACGGTCAGCATCTTCTAGGCTCCATGAGCCTAAACAAATGATAGATAAAAAACATTCATGAGCTCCTCCTACAAATAACACCATTGGAGGTGAGAAAATAAACAAAACGCCCCCCCCCCTCCCTTCCCCATTGAACTTTACTCGGAATTTTACTGTCTTCATTTACATTTCTTTTTTCCTTTAGAAAGAAATATTCTAATGAAAACCTTATTCTTATGTTTATGTAATAAATGTAATACTAAAGAAAAAAAACTTAAATAAGAAAAGAACATAAAATAAGTTAAATAATAATAATAATTAATAATTTAATTTGAATACGATATGTACATATATATATATATATATATATATATATATATATTATTAATAGTTGAATTTTAAAAAGATTTACAGTTTTCTATCATCAGCATATATAAAGGATAAACAAGCTTGTACAGAAATAAAAATGTGTACACATTATTTGGAAACAGCACTGAAAACGCATTTATTTTTACGAAATTTCTTTTAAAAAATAAATGTTTTAAAGATTATAGCTTCTAATTTTAAGTATACGAGAAAAAAAAAAAAAAAAAAAGGGGCTGTACTTTCTTATTTTACACTCGTATAAACAGACGACTAAACACTGAGATTTTTCTTCCCATGAGTAGTTTATGCACCCTTTGTTTATTTAACAGTTATTTTCTATTTAATAAGTTATTTTTTAGTAAATTATGTATTATTTAAATTTATTATTAATATTTTAATTATGTCTTGAGTCTCCTTTTGATTTAGCTAAATATTTTTGAACACAATTTAGTGGTTTGTCTTAGGGACCGTGGATGAAATATGATAAATCGTCAAATAGCGGTCCTCAAATAAAAAAATGCCAAAATCTACTTGATTTTGGACTTTTATTTTAATTTTGAACACTTTATATAAAATACATGTTTATTCCTTTATAGTACGCTAAATAGTAAGCGAAATTTTCTAATGATTTATCCTAGAACTCAAAACTGACATTGTCTGTGGTACAATCAAATAAAGACTAATTAAGTAAAACCATTTACACTATTTAAAAAAAGTAAAAATGAACGTTTAATGAGTTTCGCTCGTTTTTAAAAATGAACTTGAACTGAGCGCGTTCATTTCTTTCAGACATGAGTTTGAACGCGAACTAGCTCGTTTTTTACACGATGAACTTGAGTTTGAACTAGTTCGTTTTTTTCGTGAACTTGCACAACACTGCAGATAATGAGAAAAATCCTTTTGAGCACATGTTACAGCCAAAACGCATTTAAAACATTTATTTTTACAGGGTATTCGAAAACATTTTGTTTCTTATTTAATTTTTTACTGGTCCCCTTTTCCTCTTCAGAACTTTTGCGGTAATATATGAAGCATAACTTGTTGTGTACACTACCAAAGTTGCAAGATGATTCCTAAAGAACTTTTCTAGATATTTGGCAAAACGTCTAAATTCGAAAGTGTCCAAATACTTATTGATAGATAGTGTAAAATATAAGCAAGTTAAGTTAAACAAATTATTATTATTTATTTTTTATTTTTTATTTATTATTATTATTATTATTATTATTATTATTATTTACAAAGCGACATTTTGGACAAGAGATAGTTTGATATTACGTAAGTATTTTTCAACTTCAGCGTAAGGAATATCCCTTACATTCAACCAATAATACAATACTTTAAGAAATACTTTCCTAGTTCTACCTACAATATCTATTTTTAATAGAACAGTTTCTTAAAAAAGAAAGAATAGGATAAATGAACAAAACTGCAAGTTCTTTTTGTATTTCTAAGTTCTAATGTAAAATTAATAATCATAATCATAATTTACCTAAAACTCTAGGAATTTAACAACAAATATTAAACATAACTAACAAATATAATATATTAACCTTGCAAGGTTCGATATAGGTAATTAATCGGGTTATTTGCTGCCCCACATAAAATTTAAATTCATAAAAACAGCCATTCTAATATATATATATATGTATCGCTTTTTCCCATGTTAAGTTGTAAACACGATAACTGGAGTAATTTTTATTTAAATTTAACCAGCTCGGAACATGTTTTCAGGACAGTAAAATTATCGGTCGAGTATGTAGATGGGGTATCCAGATCAAATGGGGTTTAAATGGTGGGGGGTAGAAATTTTCATTTTCCAATGATTTCTTTAATATCGAAAATACGAAAAAACTTCGAATTAGGTGAATTACCGCCTCATCCTAAAGAAGAATTTTTGTATTTAAACTTTTTCGATAGCTTCAATTGCTTAAAAGTTACTAGTTAAGTGATTTTTCGTCAGTTGCGATGAAGCCGAATTTTTCTATAGATTTAATTCCTTAAATTTACAATCTGATGCTTACGTCACGTAAAAACAATAATAAATAAACTGGTGAGTCACTCACACGACTTTCTCTTAGCCTGAAATTTTATACTATAAATACAGGTTGGAAATTAAGAGATACTCGTAACATAATGAATAGAGTTATGTAAACCTATGTTAAAACAATTCAAATTAGGCTTCGGAAGAGTTTTATATGATAATTAGTTCTGTGCAAGGGGGGCTGCCGACTCCCCTAACCCCCCTTTTAATTACTGCACCTATATTTATAAAGAATTTAAGTATGTTATTGAAATTAAAACTTCACTTAAAATCATTCAGACAACTTTCACACGCAAATTTTCTTGAAATTTATCAGTCTTAATCAAACTTTTCCAGCAACAAATTTATATTAATTTGAAAATACAACTTTTGGATCTCCCGAGATTATTCTTTTTTAAGTTATTCCAAGAGACACATAGAAAGATCAAAATTTGTAAAATGGTTATGAGCTTGGATTTAAAAAAAAAAAAAAAAAAAAAAAAAAAACATTTACTGACAAGTAAATATAGCCTAAAATTTTAAGTAGAATGAATAAAACTCTTTTGTAGTTGAAAATCAAATTTCTTAAAAACAGTATAGCGACCTAAAAAATGCAATGTGTGGGAACAAAGCCATTGGCTAAGTATGTGTGAATGCATATGTAATATTCTTTTACTTTTGTAACATTAACGTAGAGGAATTTCCCTTTTCCTTTAAGCTAATAGGTTTTTACTTTTTAATTTGAAGAAAAAAAAAATGAAAAATGGACATTAAACTGTTATTTATGTTTGACAGATGCTAAAATAAAATTTTTGTTTTCACTATCCTTAACTTTTACAGAAAGCGGACTATTACACTTTTCATTGTATAAAGTCTAGGTCATTTGAATATGTCCAATGAACTTTGAAAATTGCACAAAAATGTTTTAGATTTTTTTTCTTCTTTCCACTTATGGGAAAACCCCTCTCAACCCCCGTGAGAATTTTGTAGCTACACACATAACATATATGTTTCATTTTCTTAAATTTATTATGAAATATGGCATGCTCTTCATACCATTATGAATGTTTTTAGGCATTATGCTTACTGTTTTCAGATGAAAATAATTTATATGTTTCTGTTTACGGAAATAAATAACTTTCTCAAGTACTGAAATTCATGAAACTGTGCAAAACTTCTATCAAATTTAAAAACTAATATTTAAATAACAAATATCATTTAAATAAAAATTACAGTGTTTTTGAACTTTTTTATATTACTTCTATTTATCATTCAAATAAAATAGGCAGATAACGGTTAATTAAACTATTATAATATGAATTAAAAAATATCTGCAATTATTTAATTTAAAAATATTTGTTGTTTTTTATTAGTCATAGTAGATTGACGAAAAATGAGTATGTTCAAGCAAACATTACAAAATTAAAAAACACGCAATGGTTGTTTTTGATTGCTAAATAAAGCATTACATTCTACCATGCAAAACATTTGTAATCATGAGTACAGTTTATGCATATGGAAGAGACAGTTTTGTCAAGGACGTTTTATTTATTCGAACAAACCATTTTCTTCATTTTTTCTGTATATTTAATTCGCTTTGTATTTTAAGCTCATGCTTTGGTACCAGTTGCATTTCGCAGCAAATTATTAAATTGGCTTTTAAAAAAATACTCCCTCTCTCTCTCTCTCTATATATATATATATGCATATATATATATATATACATGTACGTATGTATTCGTAACATTAAATTAATTCCACAGCTCTGAAATAACTTTTACATTTCAAAGATGATAATGAATTTAACAAGTAAATTAAAAAAAAAAAAAAGAAAAAAAAAAAAAAAAAAGTTTAGTGGGAATTTGTAACAGAAGCTGCATATTTTAGTATATATATTTTTTAATATATTAATCAAAACGTAACACCTATACATACAGATTTGCTTAAACGCTCGTTAGTATGCGTGTATAAACCTTAACAATATATGTTTTATCAACGAATGGCATAGCGTATATTGAAAATCTACATACAGAATGTGTAAAGGTAATGTATAAAGATTAATCCAATTTACTCAATTCTTCGAACATATAGATTCTGCGATAATACACAACTTATTATTAAGTTATTTTATTTTTAATTTGATTTTATTTACACCTAATTGTATCTCATATTACGCTATATTTGTATACATATTCCGTATGTAATAATAATTTATTCAATGTATGAAGTTCTTATAATGTATAGATATTTTTTTTAAGGAATTAATTAAATGAATTATAAAAAGAAACAAAATTATTTATTGAAAAGAAAAAATACACAAACTTTCTCTTTTATTAAAATGCTCAAAATACTATTTTTGGGGATTTAAGATTTTAAAATTATAATCAAAATTCTTATTCTTATATCCAAAATACTTTCATTTCGCAACACAATTAAATTACTTATACATGTTTCATCTACAACATCAATAGTCATAAAAGAGGGCGCTGTTCTGGATATCAGTCACGCAAACGGTTTGAAAAATAAACCTCGTCCCATAACAATACCCTCAGTCTGTTCTGTAATAAGCTGCATCTCGAATAGAATTCTCTTTGTTGAATTCATCATTACGCGATATTGTTGCGCTGAGATATTGATTACGCCTCATTAAAATACACCTAGAAACTAAAAATATGTGAGTACAGATTGATAAATTTCGTAGCATGAATATTTTTATTTATCAACTTCAAAGATGTTTGGAGAAAATAAGTAATGAAATCAAGTTGTGAAACGCTAAAATGTTACATATCGATGATGAATTATATGTCGCTGGAAAATATGGGAAATACCAGCAGTTGTTATTATGGCTTGTTCTTTTGCCAACGCAATTGCCTTATGGTTCACATTTATATTGTCATTTATTTAGTACGTGGACTCCTGATCACTGGTGTATCGTTTCAAGAATTTCAGATCAAGATTCATATTTGTATTATTCCATTAGAAGGACTATGGCAAAGGAATATAGAAATACTAGATATTTATATTCACAATGTTTTGTAAATAGAACTTTAAATACAATGGTGATTACTGAAAATAAAACAAATCCACGAAAGAGATTAATGAAATTTTATTCACAACCCTCCATTCGCAAGTGTGAAGAAGGTTGGATTTACAATAAAAGCCGGATTAAAAATGGAAATACTATAGTAACAGAGGTAAGACGAATGTATTTAAATAATTATACCGTTCAATCAGTCTTTTAATTTTAATTTGCATTTTAAACTAGTATGTTGTGGCCACCACAAGACTTTCTTCTATATTTTCCTACACAAATTCACGCAGTAACAATATTTAAAAAAAAAAAAAAAAAAAAAAAAAAACGATTTTTTTTTCAGTTTTTTTTTTTCGTTAAAAGTAAAAAAATCGATAACTTTGTTTTAAATTACCACATATTTATAGTTCAAACATTCGTTTTAAAGGTATTGACGAGACCTTTCGAAAGATACCGATCTTGAAAATTTACATCCCCCGGGGGGGAGGGGGGTAATTGGGGAAGCGATGCCCCAAATTTTTTTCCCTAATTAACTACTACTATTGTCAATAATTCATATTAATTTCACAATCACAGGTTAAGAATAACTCTCATTATGTACATTTATACGAAATTTTTTCCTATACTGCCATGTTAAAAATTTAGAAAAAATACGATCACAGCGCCACCTGTTGAGCGATTGATCCCCAAGTCTAATAAGCCTCAGTTTATGTCAGGGGCCAACTAAATACCAAGTCTTGTTAAATTTCGTTAAAAAAAAAAAAAAAAAAAAAAAAAAAAAAAAAAAAAAACGATTTTTTTCTAAGTTTTTTTTTCGTTAAAAGTAAAAAAATCGATAACTTTGTTTTAAATTATCACAGATTTATAGTTCAACCATTCGTTTTAAAGGTATTGACGAGACCTTTCGAAAGATACCCATCTTGAAAATTTACTCCCCTCGAGGGGGGACTTCCCCCCCAGAGGGGGTGGCGCGGCACCTACGCATACAAAATTTTTTTTCCAGCTGACTATCTCTATTATAAATAATTCTTGTAAATTTCATAATGATTACTAAAAAATAATTCTCTTTATGCACATTTATACAAAATTTTGTCCTATATCACCATGTTAAAAATTTAGAAAAAGCGGGATGGCAACGCAACCTGTAAGACAATTTTTACCAAAAGTTGATAGGCACTAATTTATGTCAAGTTGCAACTACATACCAATTTGTATGAAATTCTGTGCAGTAGTTCTTGAGATACAGTTGCCACAAAATTTTGTCACATACACACACACACAGACAGACAGACAGCCAGACAGACAGACAGACATTTTCTAAAAATGGTCAAATCCTGTTCTACAGCTCTCAAAACGTGTAAATCCATCAAAAACCCGAGGTCGAAAATTTTTACGAATCCAATACTTTCTTCTATATTACATATAGAAGAAAGTAAAAATCATAGTTTAAAATCGTAATGCATTTTTATTAATAAATATCTTATCTGCATCGTTCTTAAATATTTAGTTTTATAAATTCGCCATCATATGTAAATATATTCTGGTTTTTCGCTCACACGACTTTCTCTTGCCCTTCATTTTAATAAAATAAGGATAGGTTACAGATTAACTCGTAAGATCAATAAGGTAATATAAAAAAGTTTAATCTGTTTTAAAAGTAATCTAAAACAACTTTAGGAACAGTTTTATTTGACATATAATTCTGTGTAAGGAGGCTACCACCAACATAGAGTACAAGTACAGTGACTCAATTTATTAAAAAAATAAATAAAAAATCAAGGTTGTCATAAATTTGCCTTGAAATCTGTCGATCTGAATAAAGTTTTAGAAGTGGCAACCTAATGCGATCTTAGAAATACCAAATTTGAAAATTCTGCAGTTATTTGTTTCTGCGTTTTGCTGATTACAGATCCACATACAGATCCAGGGCTAAAAATTGGGCTTTCGAATTCAGGTCCAAAACACTAAATTGTACAAAAAAAAAAAAAAAAAAAAAAAATCATATTTGAAATAAAATTGAACAAAAATAAAAATGTAAAAAAATAAATAAAAACACTATGTTTATATTATGTGTATGAAAAATTATTTTTTTCCTTGAGCAGTATTCGTCGACATAATAAATCTAGCAAAATATTTCCATTAATTATATTAAGTACAAAAATACGTTTAACTTAATTTTGACAGCCTTGCATACAGCCTATAAATCATATGTACATCAATTATGTACTTGTTATTTACTTTTATTTGAAAAATCCTTTACCTAACAGAAAATGAAGCATACTTCTAGAAATTTCCACGTATGGCCTCGATATATCCAAATACCAAATATATAAGCCCTGTTCATATCATAAGCTACACAAAACATGCTTTTATGTATATAAAAAGTGTGTTCATTCAATTTTGTGTAAGACAACCTGTAGATGTGCCAGAAATATTCTCCACATACGCAATGTATTTGAATTCTCTCGGATGCCCTTGTCCACGAACCATTTGCTTGATTTCAACGAAAAGTTTAGTGAAGCATCGCTGTATAATACAGATTAAGGATAACAAGTTTGAACTTTCTGCTGTTACTTGCTCTTGCGATATGCTGATAAGAGGCACAGAGACAAACACACACACCGGCAAAACGCTAAAAACAGGATTTTCAGATTGAGAAAACCTCAAAACGTGTATGTAAAACAAAAACACAATTTTGAAAATTTTTCCCAAAACAACAATTTTTCTACTATATATATGGTAAGAAAAAGTAAAAAATAAACGTCAGGTTATATAAATATTTGTTATTTGCACATATAATTCAATATTCAAATAACAAATCATTTATTTCAATATTCATTTGAAA
Source organism: Salticus scenicus (assembly GCA_963930645.1). NCBI lineage: Eukaryota > Metazoa > Arthropoda > Arachnida > Araneae > Salticidae > Salticus > Salticus scenicus. The sequence goes on along the minus strand of OZ005649.1, from coordinate 85,644,606 downwards.
CTTCATTTAAATAACATGTTTAATCTCATATATTAATACAGAAAATTATTATACAGAAAAGTGGGCTAGAGTACGTAAATAAATAAAATATAAATCCGTATCAGTTTTTTTAAAAGGTTAGCGTTTGTACAAAATACCAAAATGATATTATGAAGTAAATATACATTTACACATTTTTCGCAAAATTTTGTAATTGTTTAACACTTAAGAATCAGTACACAAAAAATTCTTTATTACAGCATATCTATATCTTATAAGATTATTTTCAGCGAATCGCTTCGTAATTTTTTAATCATAGCTTATTATTTGTTTAATTATATATTTTCTTTAAATTTAACAATTCCATGTATTTTACAAACATGATATTGTCTGTAAAATAAAATTGTTTGCTGGAAATTTATAAATTAAATACACTTCAGAATTTGTTTATATAATTTTATTTAAAGAATTTTCCTTTATTTTTTAAATTTATTAATTTATTATAAATACAAAGCTTCATATTAAGCGAATTGTTTTAAAATCGTATACAACAGTGCAGTTACTGTCATCTATACGATTATATATATATATATATATATATATATATATATATAACATCATTTGTATGTGGAGGGTAATGTCCTGGAACCACTGAACCGATATAAAACATTTTTTACTGATCAAAATCTACACTATACCTGAGTGATATAAACTACATTTGATTTTGATAAATATATTTTTTTTTTTTAGTTCAAAATTTCAGTATTTTAATTAACAGTCCCATAAATACCGTGCAATAATAATAATAAAAAAATAGCTGCTGACAAAATATTAAAAAAATTTTACACGATCATTTTCTTTGTAAATTGTTTTGATGTGTAAAAAAAGAAATATATTTGCACGTAAATTAAACTGAAATTGTGTGTAAAAAGTTACACTTGTTACACTTTTTACACTGATCACTGTTATATGGGAAAGCTTTGTGTAAAAAGTTACACTTGCACGGTAAAATTGATGTTATTTTAGCTTTAAATGTATTTCGTTTTCTAATGATTTAATTTATTTATTGCTAAATATTAACGTTTAAACTTTATTATAAACCACAGTTGTTAGTAAGTATTTAATATTGAAAAAGCATTCAATTCTTTAGGTGAGTACTATATTTTTTGTTAAATCTAATTTCGTTTTTCGTTATTTTTAATATATATATATATATATGTATATACATAGAAACTATTGAAATGAATTTATATATAAAATATAAGTTTAAAGACTAGAAAAACCAAAAGGGGAATTACAAACCAATGCGCAAAATTGCAGGAAAAGGAAATCCAAAACTTAAATGTAGAATTACATAAATGTAGGAATATATAAAAAAATGAATGAAATTAAACCCCAAAAAACACTGAGACCTTCATTTGGGAGGCCCCTGAGAGTAGAGGAAAAACCCCCACAACGCAAATGCACCTCAGTGTAGGGGTAAAACTTCTCTTTCACCCTACACTGAGGGGTCTCCCTGATGAATATCTCAGTGTTTTTTTTTTTAGTGTTTAATTTCATTCATTTTTTTATGTATTTCTACATTTATATAATTATATATATATATTCAATAAACTAATCACCTCAAACAAATCAATACAATAAATGAATAAATAAATAAATAAATAAAATGTTTCTTCCGAATTTTGAGTTGAAACTTTTTAACATACCTGAAATTTAGATATTTACAGGAATGACAGGAATAGTGTGTTTGACATGAAAGCTATTTAAGCACTATATTTGAAACAGCGGAACAGCTTTAGTATTTGGCGAAATTTGAAATTTGGTACCGACGGATCTCAGACGTCTCTCGCCAAGGTCTTTACTTACGCAATTGCGATAGCCATTTTAATTTATCGCCAAAACAGCAATAAAAATTTAGAAGTCGTTAAAGTTAACTAGTGGACAAAGCCTGCTAGTTAATTAATAAAATAAATAAAGAAATAAATAAATAGATTAAAAAAAAAACATATTCTTTTTTTTTTCTTTTGACATTAAAAAAAAAAAAAAAAAAAAAAAAAAAAAAACATGCAAATTAAAAAAAAAAAAAAAAAAAAAAAATCGCTATAAATCTGCATGAAAATTCAAACTTTCAGGGTAAAGTTGACGGCATTATAGCTTTAAAACTATTTCTTACTAAGTTATTATTATTATTATTATTATTTTTTATTTATTTATTTATTTATTTATTTATTTATTTACATTCTTCAATTTTAGAATTTTAAAAGCAGTATGTATTGGCACCAATAACAAGCTTGGCATGAAAGCTAATTAAGATTCAAATTCAAAACTGCGGAAAACGTTCTAGTGTAAGATTCCTTTGGCGAAATATTAAATTCGGCCCAGAAGTAACCTGGGCGTTTCTCGTCAAGGTCTTACGCTATCACGATAGTCATTTTAATTTATCTCCAAAATGACAATAAATATTTAAAAGTCACCAATGGTAGTCCATACTAAAGCTGTACAGAAAAGCCATTATTTATAGATCCTCCTGGCGATTATTTAACTTAAGTGGACTGGTCATTTTGCGTTAAGCAAAGACGACAGCCATGTTAAGCCATGTAGTACATAAAAAATATAAATAAATTATTAAATATTGAAAAAAAAAAGCAGAAACCTGAATCACATAATTATCTGTTTTTGTTTGACTACATCATTTAAACAAAAAATGTACTTTTAAGAATAGAATAGTTTTTTTTTTTTTTTTTTTTTGTTTTTTTAACAGGCACTATTTTACACCAAGCCAACATTGAAATTAAACAGAATATGAATTATTATAAACTAACGCAAAGGATCAATTGTTAAAAGTATTAGCATAATCAGTACTTGCAAAATTCGGCATTTTTTATAAAAATAAATAAATAAATAAAAATAAAAAATTAGAAGAAGAAGAAGACAAAATTAAAAAATCCGCCAAAATTTAAAATCCGCCAAAGAGGAAATCTAATAGAGCTATACCATTATGAGGTTTACATATTTATTTACTTTTCTATAAATCAACGACTAGGCTAATTTAAAAGAGCTTCAAATAAAAGGTCTTCCATGTGTAATTCCAAAATATCCACGCACTTGCACAATGTCTGTTTCAGTATTTGGTTCATTCAAGTAAATATTGAACTCTATAAATAAGTAAATAAATAAATAAATAAATAAACTAAAACTATTTTTGTTTCCTTTGTAATAGATATAAAATTCTGCACAAAACAGAATTTAATTTAGTAGGTTTAAACTATACTTCCATATAAGAGCCAGCAGTAAAACTCCATAGCATCGGTTATTCCATAGCATCGGTTACTATATTCCCTTCTTAAACTTTTGTTGTGTAACTTTAGCATAGGAGCCCCTTGGTGACTTTTAAATTTGTTTGTTGTCATTTTGGCACTGAACTAAAATGGCTGTCGCAACTGTGTCAGTAACGTTCTTGGTTAGAAAAGCCCATGATACTTCAGTGCCAAATTTCCAATTTTGCCAAGACATTCTAATTCAACCTCTTCTTTATGGCACTTTTTTGCAATTTTATATTAGTTTTAATAATATAAGTTTATTTAACAAACAAACAAAAAAAAAATGTTTTTTTTTTTTTTTTTTTTTTTTTTTTTTTTATAAAAATGAATAATTACGTTTCCATTTATTTATTTATTTATTTTTATTTTTATTTATTTTTATAATTTTAAAGTTAAAGATAATTTCTTTTAAATATCTTTTGAACCAGTTATCTACTTGAACTAAAAAATACTACGTTAGCTAAATTTTGACCTGATTATTAAGTGTACCAGTTTTTGATAAAATCTATTAATCTGGACAAATACACTGACAAACTTTCAGCTTTATATATATTTAGATAAAAAGAAAAAGGTTTGCACGTTCATTCAATTTGATAGATAAAAGTTGGTAACGACGCAAAAACAGCCGACTGAAAGAAATAAGACGGCTTGTTGTTCTATGCTTATAACTACAATATATATATATATATATATATATATATAGTTGTCTTATATAATTTGAATAGCGATCATAGCATATTGTAATATTATATTTGGCTGAAATTGCATTATTTTATGTTTGACAAGATAAATCAAATAAAATATAGGCAGTAGCGTAACAATAAATACTATGTAAAGAATATATAATGAATAAAAAATGTCTATAATGTCTTTTACAAAAACTTTTAAAACTTGCAATTTTTAACAAGCGTTAAGAAGGGTTTTATCTCCCTATTAGAGCTGTTGTAATACATGTATATTTTTTTATTTCATTTATTCGTTCTTGAAAATTCCAGAACTAACTTTTTATCGATATAAGCTTTGCGCGCAAGATTACATACAACTAATACATTACATACACATAAAAAAAAAAAAAAAAATAAATAAATAAATAAATAAAATACACACACACGAAAAATCTCATAATTAAAATGGTGTAAAACAATTTTGCAGGAAAGTTCCATTATTAAAAAAATATATATATATATTTTGGCGTAATTATGGCTATAATTACAGAAATTTTAATGTTAAAAATCTTATTTTATGACATTTAATTTATTTATACCTCATGTAAAAGAGGTTAAACTGTAAACTTTCATTAAACTGGCTTAACCATCACAGAGCTATTTTGTGCAAAAGATTATACATCGACAAAAAAAATATGTAAAAATAAATAAATTAATTAATAAAAAAAAAAAATTAATTAAACGTTTGTTGTAGAGAGATTAAAAGACTTAAAACCTATTCAAATTTACAAGTTTTAAAAGTAATTATTTTTTGAATTATTGTAAATAAAGTTATGGTATTTTTTTTTCTTATAATTTAACCGAACCCCTTAAGTTTCAGAATTAATCTAATTTCTTGTAGAATACCAATATAAAATAAAATTTAGAATACAAATAGCGAATATATAAATCTTAAAAGTCATACTTTTATTCGATATAAAATAGTTCTTATTTGTATTTTTTTTAAGTATGTAATTTTTATTTACACTTTGTCAATATTTGCTAAATTAAAAAAAAAAAAAACTTAAACATTTCATTGTTTATTTAAAAGTGCATATGTATATTATCAATCTTAATCATACTATATATTGCCGCCGATATTTTCCATGATACATTTTACATCACATATCATTTTCTTACACACACACACACACACACACACACACACACACACACATATATATATATACATATATCAGATGTCTTTAAATTTCTTTAATTTATCTTATCCGCAGAAATAATTTATTATGGCTCAACATATATATCTCCCAAAATCATTCGTAATAAAAATGATTAAGCCATTTCCATTCCACCAATGATAGAAAATGTAAAATTAATTCACGACTTCTGATACACATTGATGAGTCTTTCTTTCAAGAATTCATCAATTTACAATTCCCATAAGCGTTTTCCTTTAATTTTTTAGCAGCTTTCCTTTATTTTTTACGAACTATTTTTTCATCAGCATTCATTTACTTGCATGAAAAAGTCAAATTACTAAGAGAAAAATTACTTGTACTAGGGTAATCGTGCAAAGAAATAAAAAGGTGCACGCAAAAACAGCATAACTTTAGTGATATTTTAAGAAACCATAGCTCACGAAAAATTCATATCATGACAGAGTGAACACATTATTTTAAGATTAAAAAGTATTCAGCTCACTTTTTGCGGGTAAAGTCGTTCATTTCTTATATTCTACAAAAGATATATGACACGCACCTTTAACATTATAGAAATATAATTTTTATTGATTTATATACATATACTCGTGTATATATATATATATATATATATATATATATATATATATAAATGAAATACATCTAAACAATATGTGCTTTGTATGCATATATATTGTACGATAATATCTATCTATCTATCATTTTATTTATATACATGTGTAAAGAAATTCTAAAACATAAAGTGCTGGCATTTGAATTATCAGTAGAATTTGCTGTAGATTTACGAAAAACTATTGTTGATGTTATAAGTTTATGGCTGAGTTATTATTATTATTATTATTATTATTTACCATGAAATATTTATATGTATATATTTATCAGCATATATATAGTTACACTCATTACTGACTGAGTCTGTCACGCTTGAAAATTTTAAGATATTTACTTGGACTCTGTCTGTGCGTAAACGCAAACTGCCACTTAGTTCTCACACTTTAGTTAATTTTAAAAAGTCTAAATGTCCGATCGATAAGCTGTTTTATCCGACGGATTCAGAAATATCGCCCTTTTCATTTCGTACCCTATTTATAATGAAGGTTTGATTAGATTTTATAAAAATTAATTATTAAAGTATGAAAATGATCATAGCTTTAAAAGATACATTTAAATTTTTAATTGCTGCCATTTTTTTCTTCTTTTTTCTGCATAAAATAAAATATGCTTTCACGTGAAAAAAAAAAAAAATAAAAAAAAAAATAAAAGAATATTAATAATTATAAAATATTAAATTTGTGTCTTATTGTCGTGATTATCTAAAAAATGGGTCTATAAAATAGTGATAAAAATTTTAATTTTTAAACGTAACGAAGAGATAAATAATGTGCGAAAATTCTGCGCAGGCTTGCTAGCAAATCAATTATTCGAAGTGAGATAAATATAATGAAATAATCAACGGGCGTCTTAGTCGCCCTACAATTAATTAGTATATATACATATATATACATATAAATGATAAATATCATAATAAAGGTTAGCATTAAAATACTTATAATTAATAGATACATGCTAATACTATCACAACAAAAATAAAACTGATTTTCACACAGTACAAAAACTATCACAGAAATTCTGCGAATCATATTTAGATCCAATAAGAGACAAAACCAATTTAAATTACTTACGCCCACATGAGAAAAAAGGACCTTTATACCAATTGACGGAGAAAATTGATGAAGGAACTCATATATTGTATTAAAATTGATTAAGGAATTAAGAATCCAGTTAAAAAGTAAGAAAAATAAAGGACCACAGGAATACTAAATATTCTTGTGTTGTCGATATATAACTAGAAGAAAAAAAAAGATTTTTCTCTAATTAAAATGTGTGGAACTGCCGTGTATTTTATTTCGACTCAAAAAGGGTAGAAAAATAGAAGGAAAATTCTCCTGGTTTGCATACTCTCTCCAACTGAGCTTAATCATTTTATCATTTACTTTCTTTTCATCAGTACTTTCAATGTAATTGACTACGTGATCACATAATAGCCAGACAGAATGGCAGAAATTTTGACAAATAGTTTACTGAAATCATCATCAAATGTGTTTAAAACGTTTAACACAAAAGACATACAATTTTCAATTGTAGCCCTTAATGTATCTAAATATTTCAGCGACGCCCTATAAATATTAACTTAAAATATCCTTATCCCACAAAAATTATTTTTGTAAAGTATGAATAATTAATATGTATTTTAATATGCACTGTGCAGTTTAAAGTTTTTTAAATACGATTTTAGAAATGCCACTCATAGAACGCAATATAATGGCATAATTTTGGGTGCTCCTGGACAAAAACAATTTGTGCTTGGTATGTATAGTATTTTAAAAAGAGGGAAATGCTTTACTTAGTGAACTGGAACAACATATATAATTTTGAAACAGTTCTGAAAATATTTACGGACGCAAAGAGTAGACTGAGATATAGGTAAACAGATGGACAGGAAGATACAAAAATAGACTAATTCAAATCATAATCACCCTTAAGCATTGTTAGAAAAATGTTAAAATTGCTTAATAAAAATAAAATGATATTACAACAATTTTCACTTACAGCCTTTAATGTATTTGAACTTTTTTGTGCACTCATTTAAATCTTAATGCTAATCATACTATACGCTGAAGAAAACATTTTCTTATTCCATCGTCTTTACCAAATTTTCGTGAAGGTAGCCGTTTATGAACGGGTCAGATGATTTATGAAATTTAATTTTAAAATACACATTTCTAGGAAACGTTACATATTTATATTAAAACATATGATTGATTTAGACATAACTAAAACATTATATTATCAATTATCATATTTAATAGTTTAATAAACTTAATGCCATTATATAATTTAAAACTACAAAGAAAAAAACGCAAGCATTTTTCCTTAATCTAAATCTACCGGTATTTTACTGCAATTTTTTTTTTATCATTTTACTCCAAACCGTTAAACAAAATGTAAGTCCGCTTACTAACTTACAAAAGGGCTACAGAATTTTTTTTATAGATTTAGCGGGAAGGACAGACACTGTATTTTTAAAAATTATCTGAATTTATTATTATTATTATTATTATTATGATTGAATTATTATTATTATTATTATGAGAAAAAAATTATATTTGTTAACACTCACATTTACACTAAATCCAACTTGTATTTAGAAAATTAAATAAAAAAAAAAAAAAAGAGAGAGAGAGAGAGAGAGATTGTTTTATATTTATTAAGCATAATAATAATAATAATAATAAAAGATAAGTAAGATTCGTAATTTGTTAAATATGCAGTAATATTAAAAATAAAGTAATAAAACCTATGACAATAAATATATAAATAATGTGTAAGTTAATCGAGTCCTCTATGTAGTTTTAAACCTTTTAAAGTTATTTCTAACGACTTCTTTATTTTTGCAAAAATCTTGTCAAAAAACAAAAATATGGATCATAATTTATTTATACTTAAAGTTAACACATATTTTATAAACTAAATAAAAACGTGACGGAGCGAAACTCATTAATCTATGTCAGCTGATAATAAGGTGTTCCTTTATCCTAGCACGATTTTCGTTATCTTAAAACTTTTTAAACACTGTCAAAACATGTCTTTATGCATAGACTAAAAAAATTATAAACAGGTAGTTTCACACGCAAAAGCGGACATTTTTATCAATGTTGCATGCATTTTTGTTTTCTTACTAGTCTTTTATATGTAGTATTATTAATTATGAATGGCGTTTTTATTGAACGTAATCATGTCAAAGAAATTCGGAAATCTACCTAATCTTTTTTAGTATTTGATGCATAAATTAAAGAAATATATATATATATATATATTAGTTTCGTATTATTTATTAACATGTTAATTGATATATGCAAGCATAAATATCGCTATACGCAACAGTTAAATATAAAATAAATAAATAAAGTCAAATTTATGTATTTTTTCTGTTATAAAATATTTTATATAGCTAACAGGAAGCCCTATCAAACAATCGCTCCGTACGTACAGCCCCGAGAGAGGCTTCTCTCTCCAAAACATGCAAGACTCTAGAAGCCTATTTAACAATTTAGATTTAACTCAGTAGGGGTATGTGTATAATGCAAGTCAGAGGTGGATTAATAGTTTAGTAATCCAAATATTTAACATTACGTTGAAATACAAAATATTTAATAATTTATCGTTTGTTTAAATTAAATAAAAAGTTAATAACCTGTCTTACCATTAGAAAATTTAATAGCAATTTGCAACCCTTCTGGAGAAAGCATATGCTGGACGCACTAAAGGTACAGCACAGGCAGTAATATTTTTAGACCACAGAGTATTTTGTAATACCTTGACTATTTAGCAACACTTATAAATATGATGTGAATTCAAAAAACTAAAAATTTACAAAAACAACCTGGTCTGTATTAATGTTTTTTCAATTTCATTTAAATTTTTTCTAAGATTAGTTTAACGTTCTTTAAAAGTAATTGTTTAAAATTATCATATTGTTCAAAACTTACTTCTGATTCGAATAGTGTCATCGGAGCAACATTTACAGGAAAGGTGACAATGAATTTGAAATTTAATCTAAGAGAACTATTTTTAACAGAACACTCAAATAAATTAACATATAAACTAATATCATCGAAAATAATATTTGCATATTTTTTTTTTTTTTTAATAACGATTATCTTTAGCATTTATCACATAATCTATCCGCAAAGTTAATTTGTATTTTCTTTTATTATCTATCTTCAAAGCTATCTCTTTTTCGGCGCAAATTTTTCAAATTTAATGTGTTTACGATGTTTCCTTTTCCCCATCTAAGTTTCACATTTATTCCTAGCTCTTTGGCTTTTTTCAGAATCGTCCCATTCCTTAATTTATAACAGAGAACTTTTGGCCCCGCCTTTATTTTACACCACATAATTTTTAGAATATTTTTCTATGGTATATAACTACGATAAAATAAGAAAAAATACTCATATAAAAATCGTGGTATGAAAAAAAAAAAAAAAAAAAAAAAAAAGAAGAAGAAGAAGACGGAGCTGAAAATTCTTCGGAATAAAGTGCTTAAGGAAATTTGGCTCTGATATTTTTTGCATTGTATTTCTAATTCTTTGGTGTCTTACTTTTCCTCTATTTTTTTTTTAATCTAGTCTTAATCAACTCTTCAGAATAATTTGGCATTGTCAAAAACTGAATTATTTGGTATATTTTCATAGAAGGTTTAAATTCTAAATCAATTTCGGTTGCCAGTCTACCGAATTATTCTTTGCTTTTTGTTAAAAACTATAAAGACAAATTATATTACTATAAAAAATCCAACAGAAATTTTCTCTTTGCTTTAGTTACTCTAATTTAATAGTCTTTAGGATTTTTGATTTTCTTTTAAATTAATGTATTCTAATTCTAGACAAAATCTCTCATTATTATTATTATTTTTTTTATTAATAGAATATTCTTCAATCACTATAAATAGTCAATGATTTGTAGCTGTCCTCACTGTAACGATTCCGAAAAATGGAAGATAGGAAAACACTTCTTAGAATAAATATAAATTTATTAATAAATCCATCTTCCACACATAATTTAACTGTTTTACCTTTTTTAAAGTACATTATCATGATTTTTCATAAGACAATATATACGCTCGGTTTTTTTTTCCGCTCTAATGGATGGATCTGTAGATCAGGAGCATTATTCCCCCATTTCAACTGCTCATTAATACGCAAACACACACACACACACACACACACACACATATATATATATATATATATTATGTATTCCATATTATTGAAACTAATAATATTAATAAGAGCATATATGCTTAATATAACATATATGCTTAAGTCGCTACATAACGAAAGGCATTTCTGACATGAGCTTCTGTCCCCACGACACCATTATATGTCTCTATATCTATCTATCGGTCATATCTATCCACCATACTTTAGAATGTAGAAAACAAGGAAAAAGGGATGAAAATTCACAGAAACAGGGGGAAAAAATAGTCAAAATGACATAGAAAAAAGCACGGGAAAAAAGAAAGAAAAAAAAAAAAAGGCTAACACCGGAGAGGATAAAATGACAAAACTGACTAGAAAAAGACATTGAAGAGCGGCAACGGGAGGTCTCAGTCCATAGTTATCTGCCGAAAACATGCATTTAAACATTCTAATAACAAATGAAAACTTAATTATGTTAATGCAGCGTAATTACGAAAAAATATGGTGAAAGTGAGTTTTGCCTTAGGCAGTAATGGTACGAAATTATTTTGTGTGTCCCAGTAAAATAGTAAAAACTGTACAACTAAGTCTATGTAACTCATCAGTATTTCAATTAAATTTGACATCATTCGGGGGATTATAGAACGTCATCTCTCGCGTCAACTCTTTTGCGTAGTCTTGTATATTTATTACTAAGTCTATGCACATTTTTTCTACGAAAAAGATGCTTTTAAAGCTACTTATTAATGTATGTTAATTTCATTTCTGTTGAATCTGAATTTTGAATGCAGTGTGATCACGTTAAACTGCATTTAAACGGTATTTTTCCATTGGGTGTAATAAGAAGAAATATTTTGGTGTAGCCGTGTATGCGATCCATATAGAATATCATAAATAATATTATCATTAAGATATATATATATATATATATATATATATATATATTTTTTTTTTTTTAGGACTTGAATCCTTATTTTACCTGAATAACGATGTGAATCCTATATTTTACTCCATGATCACTGCAATTTTGTACTGATTAACTGTGTGTTTAACCGTTAACTGACTTTTAAATTTTTACATGTGTATAGTTTTTTCAAGCGTCAGTTTCTTTTATATTTTATAAAGTAATTTTGTTTTTTATTCTAATCTCCAATTTAAAAAAAATTATATTGATATTTTTATTTTAAATGGTTTTGGATCATCATTCTCAGGTAATCGTTTTATTTTGATCTTCGTTTTTTATGTTTTTTCTATGGGTGTTTCTACATGTATAGTTTATTCAAGCGTCAGTTTCTTTTATCTATATATATAAAAGAGTAAACTGACTGATTCACTAACTGATTCACTGATTCACTGACTCAACACGGTTGTGGCGATCCTATGGGAGATAGAGTCACAATTTTTGGTGAGCAGGTTCATTTTAGGACCCTGACGCTCACTAAACCGGGATTTTGCGAAATACCCCCCCGTTCCCCCCCCCGGGGGGGCAGAAGGCAAAAACCACCTTTATAAGCATAATTCGGCTCCAAATTGCTTCACGGTGAAGAAATTGCAGATGGGGAGACTAGACTTGAATACAAAAAAATCTCTTTCTGCGATTTTGGAATTTTGGATTTTTAAGGGGGGTAGGGGGTAAAAATGTGATTTTCGGGGGCGCATAAGGCAAAAACACATTTATAAGTATAACTCGGCACCAAATTTTTTCACAGTGAAGAAATTGCAGATGGTGAGACTAGAATTGAATACGAAAAAATCATTTTCTGCGATTATGGAATTTTTGATTTTTAAGGGGGGAAGGGGGTGAAAATGATTTTCGGAGGTGCAGAAGGCAAAAACAACTTTATAAGCATAACTCGGCTCCAAATTGCTTCACGAGGAAGAAATTGCAGATCAAGAGATTAGACTTGAATACAAAAAAATCATTTTCTGCGATTTTGGAATTTTGGATTTTTAAGGGGGGTAGGGGTAAAAATGAGGTTTTCGGGGGCACATAAGGCAAAAACACATTTTTAAGTATAACTCGGTACCAAATTACTTCACAGTGAAGAAATTGCAGATGGGGAGACTAGAATTGAATACGAAAAAATCTTTTTCTGCGATTTTGGAATTATTGATTTTTAAGGGGGGAAGGGGGTGAAAATGACTTTCGGAGGTGCAGAAGGCAAAAACAGCTTTATAAGCATAACTCGGCTGCAATTTGCTTCACGAGGAAGAAATTGCAGATGGAGAGACTAGACCTGAATACAAAAAAAATATTTTCTGCGATTTTGGAATTTTGGATTTTTAAGGGGGAAAAGGGGTGAAAATGATTTTCGATGGCGCAGGAGGCAAAAACACATTTATAAGCTTAACTCGGCTCCAAATTACTTCACGATGAAAAAATTGCAGATGGGGTGACTAGACTTAAGTCCAAAAAAATCATTTTCTGCGATTTTGGAATTTTGGATTTTTAAAGGGGAGAGGGGGTAAAAAGGATTTTCGGGGGGAAATTTAGCAATATATGGATTTTCGAGTAAAACTCTAGCAGTAATAGCTCAAAGATATATATATATATATATATAGGCCAAACGTCTTCTTGAAGGTATTTGCAAAAATTGATTTTTTCCGATTTTCGATTTTTGTGGGGAGTTACGAAGGGGCAAATTCGACCCTCCCCCTTTTAGCACTAAATTCGTCCGTGGAAATCTATAGGAGCTGAGGTCACAAATTTCAGTGTGTGGCTTATTTACGTGTGTCCAAAACCCATTGTAACGGGAATTTGTAAAAGCCCCCCTTTACCCCTTTGGGGGCGTGGTGGGGAATAAAAGAGTAAAATCACTTATTCACAGATTCAACACAGCCGTGGCGATTCTATGGGAGACAGACTCGCAAATTTTGGTGAACACGTTGGTTTTAGGACTCTGACGTCCATTAAGGCGGGATTTTGCAAACTATCCCCCCGCTCCCCCTCGGGGGGCAGAAGGCAAAACCTCCCTTATAAGCATAATTCGGCTCCAAATAGCTTCACGGTGAAGAAATTGCAAAGAGAGGGGCTGGAATTGAGTGCAAAAAAAAAGCATTTTCTGCGATTTGAGTTTTGGATTTTTAAGAGGGGGGAGGAGGTAAAAACTATCTTCGGAGGCAAATTTAGCAAAATACGGGTTTTCGAGTAAAACTGTTCCAATAACAACACAAAGATATAGAAAATCGCCAAGAGTCTTCTTAAGGATATTTCCAAAACATCATGTTTGGTTTTTTGTGATATTCGATTATTTATTTTTTTTGGAGGGGGGGGGGAGTTACGAGGGGGCAAATTCGAGCCCCTCTTTTAGCGCTAAATTCATCCGGGGAAATCTATAGGACCTGAGGTTACAATTTTTAGTGAGTGGCTTACTTACATGTGTCTGACACCCACTGTAATGGGGTTTTGCGAAAGTCCCCCCATTTCCCCTTGGGGGGGGGCAATATATACCCGTTTTCAAGTATAACTTTGCTTCAAATTATCGCAGTAAGATTAATTTGTATATGTGGTTTGTTTATGCTTTTCCAACGCGCACAGTAAAGGGATTTTACAAATTTTCACCCTTCCCCCCTTCAAAGGCGGGGAGAGAGGCAAAAAACGCTTTTAAGAGTAACTCTGCTCCAAATTATCTCATAATAACGAGTTTTTGATATGTCGATTGGTTATGCGTACTCAAGACACACACTACTAAAGGATTTTGTAAAATTCCACCTTATCCCCCTTGGGGTGGGGTGGGACAAAATCATGTTTTCATGCGTAACTCTGGTCCAATCTATCTTGATGATTTTTTATGTGCGGGCTGGTTATGCGTTCCCAACACGCACTATAAGGGGATTTTTGTGAACTTTTCCTTTTCCTACCTTCAAAAGTGGGGTGGGGGCAAAAACACGTTTTAAAGAGTAACTCTGCTCCAAATTATCTCAGGAAAGCGATTTTTTGATAGGTTGATTGTTATGCGTACTCAACACAAACTACAAAGGGATTATTTGGAATTACGTGCTATCATCCCCTTGAGGGTTGGGGGTTATTTAAAACATGTTTTCATGCGTAACTCTGTTCCAAACTATCTTAGAATGGCAATTTTTGATGCGTGGACTGCTTATGCGTGTTCAACACACACCACAAATTTATTTTTTGAAACTCCACCCTACTTCCCCTTAGTGGGGGGGGGGGACATGTATTCAGTTAAGAGCGGGCCGGAGGGGGAGGGGCTAAAAAACACGTTTTAAAACATAACTTTACTTCAAATAATCTTAGAATCCCGATTTTTTAATATGTGGGCTAGGTATGTATATGCAACATGCACTATAAAGGAATTTTGTGAAGTGTGGCGAGTGGGAAAACTGCTATCGCAGGTATCGATAATTTTAACTTAGATTTTGACTGATTTGAATGATTTTATTATTATTATTATTATTATTATTATTATTAATGATATGGCATTTTGAGACTTCATTTCAATATAATGACCAGCGAAGCGGGCAAAGCCTGCTAGTATTTTATAAAGTAATTTTGTATTTTTATTTTAATCTCCAATTTTAAAAAAATTATATTTTTATTTTTATTTTAAATGGTTTTGGATCATCATTCTTAGGTAATCGTTTTATTTTGATCTTCGTTTTTTATGTTTTTTCTATGGGTGTTTCGGGCCTGTGAACAAAGAAATTCTTGGCTTTTTGCTTTCTTTGTGACAGAAAAACATCCATTTTTTAGCATATTTGCATTCTACCAGGCCTTTGAACACGTTAGAATGCAAATTATGCTTTATTCTTCTTCCAATTTCCAATATTCATTTCGATTTTTATTTAATTCTTTTGTGGTTTGATTTGGGTGGTCTTCGCTTATGATCCAAATAATTGTTTTAATGCTGAAGTGAATCATCTTTAAATTTTTGCACTGATATTATTGTATTACTATATATATATATATATCTGCATGGTGCATGAACATGTGAAAGATTTTGCGCATCAATAGAGAGTTTTCTGGGGCCATTGACAAAGTACACACAAATTCTGTCCATATGCCGTAATTATAAGAAAATATCTGTGTCCTCATATACTACCCACAGTCAGAATACATTCTAAAATATATATAGATAGGCCCAGAAACATGTGTAACAATTTACGTGCCAATCGTGTGGTTTTTGAGCCCGCTATTTAGGCGCACACAAACACATAGAAACTAATTTTTTTTATCCTCAACAGGGAAATCTCCATTGACGTTCAAGAAATATTTTTTTTTCTTTTCTTGAGGATGCCAGTCTTTCATTTTATTTATTTATTTCTTTAAATTTGTATAACATTTTATTTTCCCATTACGTTTTGTCATTAAAAACTGATAAAAACAAAGATTTGGTCTTAAAATTTGCTAGTTGGCAAATAGAACACCTTAAGTAGCATAACGTTTTAATTAATAACTGAGTTAATTACAGGACAGTAATTTGACACCAAAAGAAACATGTTTCTTAGATTATTCTCTATCAATACTCCTATCATCGCTGAAAGTTCAATCACAAAATTGAGTCACTCACTCACAAAATCAACAGCGGCGGCAATAAGGTAATAATTTTTTTCACTATAGTTAGATTCCTAATGTAATTTAATAATACTTTCCAATAACTTTACATTACATTGTAATACAATTTGATTAAAAATATATGTCATTCAACAGGTTTGAAGTACCTCAAAATTATCAAGGATAATATCCATTTCTTAAATTTATTTATCTAACTACTGATATTATAAGTAAAAAAATAATAATTTTAAAGCAATTATTCTACTTTATGTCACAGAAATTGAATTTTATACATTTTGTATTCCATAGGTTTTATATACTTTAGAATTAACAATTTATATAAAAAAACTTTATTATTTTTTTTTATGTAGATTAAGATGCCTTGTTTATTGATAACAGACGTATGTGCTTCACTTGAAGTCCTCTTTAAAACATTTTACTTTAGAAATAAATTAATAATATTATACTGTTTATTTCTGATTATAGCCTTACAATAAATCGTTCTGCATCATAACCGAATAAGCTGAACGTTCCTGAAAATTTAATTAACAGACATTTCATTAAATAATCGTCATTTTACAAACTAAAGACTTAATATACTCAATCACGCAACCAGTTTTAAGATTTAAATAATTGAGCATCAATCTTTAAGCTAATATTGTGATCATTAGTACCAGGCACAAACAACTTTAAATATTTAATGTATTATGTCAGTAAATTACTAGCATAATTTAATTTCTCTTTCATCAATGATTATTTATTTATTTAATATTTCGTTTTGTTTTATTTCAGTATACGTCTTATGCGCTTTTTGCCGACATAATGTTTTTTTTTTTTTTTTTTTTTTTTTTTTTTTTTCAAGCGTACTTATGTCAATAATCAAATGTATTTCGGATTTCCCCCGAGAAATTTCAATTATGTAAATTTGAGCTATAATTGTAGCAACAAAAAATTGTTGGTCAAGAATCAATCTATAAAATAAATGTGTACATTATCTGTTTTATTATTATTATTTTTATTGTTATTATTATTATTTATACATTGACATCAAATATTGGACGTATTTTTTCCCTGAATAGCCTATAAAATAAATTGATTTTTTCCATTTGAAAAAAAGAGTTCAGCCGCTTATTGTTAAATCATCACATCTTATTCCTGATCGTGCTAACTCTGATAGATGATAGTACCAAATGTTTAGTAAAATGTTTCGAAACATTGTGTTTGGCATGTTAAAAATTGGTCAACTTTTTGTTGCAGTGCATATTACTAAAACATCCCGTCTCGTTTCCTTTTAAAAACTGTTATTTATTGTAAAATGATTTCAAATTAACTATTTTCTTTGCTTTCTTGTCAAATACATTAGGTCTATTTAAATAAATCTACCTTTAGATATCACAAATATTGTTTTATGGTCTACTGAAGAATATGTTTCTTACCCATAAGCCTTCTAGGCGTTTTTAGGGGTATAGCAACACTGTCACCACTTTTTGGAAAACATTTTTTTTGTAAGCGAATACCAACATTTCATTGTCAAGGCAAAAATAGAAATTTTATAATAATTTTATAATAATAAATTTTATAATGTTTGCAATTTCATAATAATAGGTAATGTATGCAGTGCTGCCAGATTTGAGGGAAATTTTTATTCAACAGCCACCGTTAAATTTTACTTGTAAGGGTTATCTAATTACATAGACGATTTCTGTGAAAGATGTTGCAAAACAATTAGTAAACCGTTTCAATTAAAATTTAGTGGTGGGAGTTAAATAAAAATTTCCTTCAATCTGGCAGCACTGAATGTATGTTTCGAATTTCAGTCATTCTTAAAAAATATTTTCTGGTTACTCACTATACATTAATATATATTTTCACATAGTGGACGTTTTAGAAAAGGACAACATTTCTTTTCACTGTACACTGTTAAAAATTACAACAGAAAACTCTGTGTAATCTATTATATTAAGTCTTACGTAAAATTACAGAGACAAATAAACGGAGATGTTAAAAAACTTATTTTATATATTCATTTTAATAACTAATATTAATTTAATTAATTATGCTTGAGAATATATTTCGGACTTGGAATGCTTTTTCTAAAGTAGAAACAGTCATTTATAATTTTAATTTAGAAATTAAATAATAAAATTACGTAAAGATAGAGAATAAAGACTGAGAATCTCGATTATGCATTTTTAACTAAGAATTACTGTAAATTTAAAGAGACTCTGGATATATATTTACATTAAATTTACAGAAATTTTTAACCGTGTACGCACTTTATAATGTTCAGTAATGTAAAACAATGGCATGTATATCTATATATATTCCTCGTGATTATTATATATGAACTCCACATTTAAAAGATAAGGTACGAATAAATAATTTTGAACTTTTGAATTATAAGTGCTTTAGGGAAGAAGCAACTGGTGAATGTACGTGAAAGTCCATTTCAGTTGTTCATAGGGTTAATAGAACAAACATCTGCTTTATATTATGCATTACTCACAAAATATTTTCTTAAAAATATTATTCTATTAGAAAACTCAGTTTACATTATTTATATTATGTATCATTTTTCTTTTAAAATTAATGTTTATAGACACACAAATACACTTTTTGATAAAAATAATTTTATGTAAATTCAAATGTCTAAATCTGTACATGCTCAAATACAAAACCTTTTTTTTACAAATTTATTTATTTTATTTTTATTTATTTATTTATTTATTTTTTTACCGTTAACAAATATTGAGAAAATCGATTATGTTACTATAACCAAAAATAATTTCTTAAACCAAGAAATTTAAAAATACACACATATTTTGCGCACCCATGTTGCGTGCAAACTCATTGAATTGTGTTGAATGATCTTTAACCATTAGTACACAATGTTTCGCGTGTTATTTATGGATTAATGTATATAGCGTGCAAAGATGGCTTTAAATTTGGTCACAAGCCTGAAATATGCCTTTTTTTAGTGTACCTTATATTAAACATTAAAGCAGTTATAAAGGCATAACACAAAAATACATTATGTCGTTCTCAGACAATAGTTATTATATTTTGCATAAAACACTAATAAAAATATTTATAAGAATAAAAAAATAAAAAAAAAAAAAACTTTTTATATATCATATTTTTTAATTTTCTGTTGAATCATAGCTAAAGAACTACATTAGTACTTTGTCAATGTGTATAAAATTTTTAGAGTGATAATGACATCAATTTTTGTGAAATGCATTCTTTAACTGTTTCAACGTTCGCGTTTAATTAGATGTACTTATTTTTATGTCGAAAGAAAATGAACTTTTTTTTCTTAACAATTAAATTATAACTAATATTTTAGTGGCTATTTTTAAAGCTATTATTATCATATTTTAATTAATTAAAAGAAAACTAATCATAAATTTGAAAATCGGGTTTCGAAGTATTGTGTTGTCATCGGGTTCTGAGCAATTCTGAAAATTTCAAATGTCTAGCTAAAAGGGAAAGTTAGTTAAAAATCGATTACAATATTTGTACCGGACAAACAAGAATAGAAGTTAATAAGAACATTTTTGAAAAAATACCAATATTTAGTTAAAATAAATATTTAAACAAAATATTTGCTGTAAATATGCTTAAAGTTTTATTTTTTTAAAAGTGTGATGCGTTTTTTCTTTATTCTTTAACAAAATAAACTGAATTTAGAAATTAAAAATAATAATAATATATTTAAGCAAATTTCACTTATTGTGAAATAGCGCATTTTTAATTATTATGTTGCAATATACAATTATTTTGGTTTAATTAAAGTGATAACACATTTTAATAATTCTATAAAATAGCCTTACACGTGTTTCATTAGCGAGCTGAAGGTACATTTTTACTCATCTGCAGGGATCTTCGAGCAGTTAAAACTTTGTTAAAGGCATAATAGAATAGTTTTTTAAGCGCATATCTACTTTTCAACGACCTAACACTTTCTCCCATTAAAAATCTACGAATTTACAAAAATAAAGCATATTTGGAGGCTATATCGAAGCAAAGCATAATTAGAAGCACATAAATCATTAAATTGGACTTCCACAGCATATTACCCCTTTCAAGAAAATGAAAGAACGAATTAATCTTTAACAAAGAAAGGTCTTGTACAAATAGATCAAGTAATGTGAATAGTTACGTCATAATCAAAAAAGAATAACAATTGTTTATAGATAAGTGTCCTCACTCGTAGGAGCGGTGCGTGATTCATGCGTGGACAGTTAGACATTTCTCTTATCACAGCGGCATTTATCAAAGTTACGAAAATAGAATTTGTACTGACAAAATATACATTAATTATTTTTCAGATTACCCCGAATTAACTCAAAACCACTAAAAGATTAATTTTTCATTTCAAATAGTTTTAAGCATTTAGACTGTTTCACTGGACTTATATGTTTTGTGAGCAAAACTGCAATTTTTGAGATATTTGAACATATCTGATATCTATAATATACATATATCTATATATATCTATATCTATCTATCTATCTATATATATATATATATCTGATTTTGAGTTAATACATCAGTGATAAAATTGAATCTTTTTCTAATGTGCTTATATCTTGAATGATAAAAAATATTTTTAACTTTAATTTATGCACTTTGGTTGTCACAGAAAATTGGTTGTTGATGGGACCCTGAAAAGAAAAGCAGAACATGTTTAAAAACACAAAAGGCGTTTAATTTGACTTCGTTGACAACATATCATAAGGCGCGAGAGAATAACAAAAAAAAAAAAAAAAAAAAAAACTAATCATTAGCACAGAAAGCGCATCTTTCAAAGTTATATAAATAGATCAGTTCACTTATCTATCTGCATCACAATAAAGAACAAAAGCATAATTTCATATATACGTGTCTTCTCTCGAAAAAAGTAGGGTGCCGACAGAAGTATAGCCTATTATTGCAACTCTTATCAATGTTTCTGAATCAGATTTTAAATTTATAAAACATACAACAACTTCGAAGTCGGTCGCATTAGGGACCACTTATTGACCTTTAACCTCAATATCGTTAAAAACAACAAATCTAGCAAAGTTAATATATCACGTTTTTAAACGTTTTGTTAAATTCCAATGTTTACCCGACATACGGCGTGGAGTGGAAGCGAAAGGATATCAGTCAGTCAAGATTTCTAAAATAGCATAACATGACAGATTTTTTTTTCAAAAAGTTTCTGTATTAAAAAAATAAATAAATAAATAAGAAATAAAAATCAATCAAGCTACCAAAAAACTCTTTTTCCACGGGAAATTTCAATGTTTTTCAGCTAAGCAACTATTATACTCCTACTACTTTATTTTTTAACATTAAATGAACATTCTTATCAATTTGATTCCAAATATTTTCTACAATTGTAAAAATATATGAGATATATCTGTACTGATAATTATAAAGGATTTAAGTCCATATTCTCGATTTTTCAGAAGACGAAAAATAAAGTTAAACTAACTAAAAACTAATGAGCAGAATCGATTAGGAAAAAGGGATTATGTTGGTTTATACACTTTATACCATTCAGTGATTGTCAACCTTCATTTAATAAAGGGAAAAATTGAATTAAATATTTTATACCAAAGATTAATGCTAAATTTCGGACTTGAATCTTTTTTTACCAATAGATTTTCTCAAAGACTAAATGACATGGATTTAAATCCTTTATACCAATCGATAGAGAATTTTTTTTTCTGATTCTGACTGTGTGCCTAATTCAAAATCGACATTTTTGGACTTAAATCCTTTATACTTATCAGTACAGATATATTCCTGGTGTCCCATAAGTTTGAAGATATTTTTAAAAAAAGTAAAAGATGGATGAATTGGTAGAATTGAATGCGGTTCGAAAAAAAAAATATTATATTCGTGAAGGGGGATTTTTTTTTTTTTTTTTTTTTTTTTTTTGAGAAAAAAAGAAAGTTAAAATTTGTGTCGATAGAGGGTGCTACATAGATGCAGTAAAAATAAGTATGGAAATCAGTGCCCTATAATTTTCAGGGTTTGATGATTAACAGCTCATTTCCAAGTTTTCCTCCTGATTACTCTTACTTAAAATTTTAATTTAATCTGTAATTTCTGAAGCAGTTAACTGATGCCATTCGTAATGAAAATTTCTGCGTCTTATCGGATATGCTACTTTCTGCAGTTATCGGTGTAGTATTTCGCTTGTAAATTGCAATTTGGGTTAATGGCGAATGCATATATTAAGAGTAATATGCTTATAAACATTTGCTTCCATCCATAAAAATAATTTTCTAGGGAAATTTCTCCGGTAAAGCATCATCTATTGACGGAAATCATTTTTTTCCCTTTGCGGAAAAACAGATAAAAAACTTCCCCTTTTGCGAGTATAACCCAAACCGCGAGCAATTCTACCTATTCCTTTCTTTTTCAAGAATTGTTAAACTATCTACAGACTTATGGAATACTCGCTATATATATATATTTATATAACTTTATCTTTTTGAGCCTTATATAATTTATACTTAAATAATTATTATATACTTATATTATTATATACCTTATATACTTCAATTTTAAATTTTCTTTTTTATTTCTCTTGCTCTCTGTAACATATTCACATTGTATTGCATAAAAGTTCATTACCATTTAAATTGTACATTCTAACTCTTCTGTTTTAAGAAATACATTTTATAATTTTTTTAAATTCTAATAAGGATAATAATAATAATAATAATAATAATAATAATAATAATAATAATGATAATAGCAGTAGTTGTAGTTGTAGTAACAATATTAATAATAATATATATTGACGATAGCTTTAATTCCTGAAAGATTAACCTTACCCTAACAGCACAAAATGTTCCAGAAACGTAACGATCATATAACATTGAAACATTATAAACAATTCAGAAATTTTTAAAACGTTCAGATTACTTTCCGATTAGTTTCAAAAACGTAGAAATGTCCGCGATCGTAACAAAAAATCAGATACGTAACAGAAACGTTACAATCACTTAACGGATAGAAAACCAAAAAGGACGAATGTTTCAGAAAGATATCAGAGAGAATACTTAAATGTGTTACGTTTTTGAAAGATTGTAAGATTTTTGCAACGTAACTGAAACATTCTGTGCTGTATGGGTAGAAACTTACTATAGGATATAGAAAATTGAGCATGAAAAAGGATTTGCCAAGACAGTGTAAGTGTACACCTCTACGGAAGTGTAACCAGTAGGTGCACGCAAACTGTACCCACATCATAAAATAGTCGTCAGTATAGCAGGCATAATATTATGTATCTTCGAACGATCTTTATGCATAAACATGATTGTTTGTCTTAAAGAAACGAGGTATTAATTAATTATGCCAGATTAATTATTAATTAAAACTAAAAAAAATTTTCAAACTCCATAAAATTTAAAAAGGCATTAATGCTTTCGAAAAGAAGCGACCTTTCTTCAGCAGGTGTAAGATACTTGTGCTAGAGCAATACCGCTTACATATGAAGAAGAAAAGACACGACCATACGAAACCGGTAGTGCTTACATTAATTTTGTGGCGTGTGACGTAGTTTTATATGTATATATATATATTTTCACCTGTTCTGTAATTTATTATCATATTACTTAATGACGCTGCTTTGAGGCCCTAACTAGATGATATTTCCACCACTAGCGTCTTGTCACTAATACGTCATATCTGAAAATATTTCCAGATAGCTATTCAGGCAAAAGAAAACTCTAAACATTTGTCTTACATAATTATGTAAGTTCAAAATTTAAGTAATGCAAACTTATTTATTCGTGACTTTTGTTGCTATAATACCAGAAGAGTTGGGCATTTATGTTTAGTTATAATTAAAAATATTATTTAAAAAAAAATCGCTTAAATATAGAATTTTAAAATATTTTTATTGTAATGTATTTTTTTATTTTTATATTTATAGAGAAATATTGAATATTTATTTTTTCTATTTTTCATTCTATTGCAGTGGGACTTAGTTTGTGATCGTAGCTGGATTCCTACATTTACTCTGGTTCTTTTTGGAATCGGAGAATTTTTGAGCATGCCTTTGTATTTCTACGTAACATACAGGTATGGAAATGTTTCATTATGTGATTTCAGATATAAAAATGTATTTTTTATATTTATATAATTTTATATGTAATACTACATATCATTTATTTTATTTTTCACATTATTATTCCAAAATCAAAATCTAGTTTAATGCATTTATTTTCGATGAAATAACAAACTTAAATATTATTTTTAATAATTGATTGTATGTACATTAAAATTGACCAGCGGAATATATATATGTGTATATTCCTCAATGTAAAATATAAAAATTAAGGGTAGAATTGTTTGTAGTATGCTTCTTAAAAATTTATCTTCAAATTATTAAAATAGTTACAGATGTTGAATTTCATTCGTGAATTTTTTTAATAAGTTTTTTGAAAGAGTTTAATGACTGGATATAGTTTAAATATATGTATATATGTATATATGGGTCATGTTCATATGTATGTATATATGTACATACATACAAACATGGCACAGGCATAACAATAAATAAAAGCAAGCTAACATATAAAATATTATGTAACAAAATTAAAATTTAAAGATTTGTATAATATTACACTATTTTATAAATATTAGTAAGTTTCCTTAATTAGAATATTTCAAATATGTTAATAAAAAAATAATAATATGTGCGTTTTATTTTTAATTTAACACTGTCAATGTGCATGTATAAATAAAATGTCAAATTAATAGTGTGTCATGCGTAGTAGATTTAAATGAAAACTTGATATTATATAGCTCTCAAAACATGCGTTCTCTAAATAACGTTAATTGCTACTCTATTTTTTTATCATCTGATTTTACATACTTCGATATTAATTTCTTGTAATTTAGTATTTTGAAGTTTATTTTTATAAAATATTTATGTAAAGTATTTGATGAGAAACGGCAACAGTGTTATTAATATAATTATCATAACCTTTATAATATTTTTAAATATATTTTATTAAGAAGAAAGCTCCAGGATCCAAAGAAAAAAATTAACAATGTAATAATTTCACTGGAATAATTTTACTTGATCATTTACTGGATTTCTTAAAATACAGTGCTTTTTATGTAATCGAATAGTTCCTACGATCTTTAGATGCCAGTACAAATTTTTACTATTTAAGAAAATTTTTATGTATATGACTCCGCTATTAAAATTAATAACTATTCAGACTTCTTTACTTGGTAAATTTTAGCATTATGGCTATTTATTGAGTATTTTAATGTAATGCATAAAATTATTTCTAACTGTGTATTGCTCTAACAATACAGTTAATATATATATAATTAAATATTGCATATTAATAACAAATTATAGCAGTTTAACACACATACACTCATGTAATATATATATATATATGTTTATTTTTTTTTAAATTTTGATTGCTTACGACTTACAATGAGATTTAACTTAATTTTAACATTTTTAATATTACATTTCTTTCTCTAAAATTGTGAAGCGTGATCTGCATTATAATCAAGTATTGTAAAATATATATATATATATATGTGTGTGTGTGTGTTTGTGTGTGTACCAGTCAATAACATAACAGATATATATTTTGATGAATATGTTTTTTCGATGAAATTAAACTTAATTTCTGAAAATATATAAATATATACACTACTTCTCATATTTATAAGGACACTTTATGTTTTGAAATAACTAATGTAAAAATAATTGTGAACAAAATTATACTAAGTGCACTTAATAGATCTAGTGTTCTAAAAACCAAAACGGCTATATGTTTTTTAATATGAAACAAAATTAATAAAAAATAATGCAAAATATCTTTTTCTCCACGTTTTTAGATATTCAAAATTATAGGGACAATCAAGATTTTTTCGTTTTATTTAACTTACTAGCGGATAAATTACAGTTGACATGCGAATTTGTTAACTACTGGGCTAGATTAATTCATATATGATCCTTCATTTTTTCTTGGACGGACTTTACTGATAATTCCTCTAAAAAAAGAACGTTCATGTAGTGAAAAATGATAAATGTGTTTTTTAAGTGGAAGGATAATTTCAATCCGCCGAATTTCTAATGAAATTCGAAGATCAAAAATTGCTGAAGAAAATGTGATCAAACATTGAACTGCTGGTTCGATAGGAGAGAGATCTGATGCAAAATCAGAGTTGTTTTACAGAGATCGAAGACTCCTAATTCCTCTTACTGTTCCACTCATAATGACTGCTGCTGAATTTGCTCGAATTTTTTATCGAAAGGTTGTGTCCCATATTTATGCAAGTTTAAAATAATTAATAATATGTAAAATGAATTAAAAACCTGTAATAATCAATAAGCATTTAATGGGGAAAAGAACGTCTGTGTTAAAGTTGAATAAAGACAATATTAAATGGTAAAATGTTGCATTTTCGGATGAAAAACATTTTATTCTTGATTAACCAAATGTTTTTAACTGTTACTAGCCCGATCTGACGATAGCGAAAGACAGAGCAGATTTTTTAAAGGCAGATATGAATCGGGCATTTTAAAGATGGATCTATGGTGCTCTGGGGAGCTGTTTCTACTGAAGACAGAAATAATTTATTAATTTTTTCCATTATTATGAACATCAAGAGAATATCCGCAAATTTTAAATGTGGAATTCTCAGATATTTGTTAGATTTTGGGGGGGTAATAATATTTGTTTCAGGAAGACTTACATTTTTGCTCTACTTCTGGAGCAATAGGAAATAGTTTGAAGAAAGAAACTTCTGTATTATTGCATTTCCCATTGCCTAAAAGCTGAAAAAACCTTAACTTATCATATTAGAAAAGTGCATGCAAATGGAAAGTAATTTTAAATAGTTTAAATATATTCAAAATATTATCTATGCTGTATGAAATGGTATTGAAACTAAGTATTTAAAAAAAAATCTATCTATCTATCTATCTATCTCTCTCTCTCTCTCTCTCTCTCTCTCTCTCTATATATATATATATATATATATATATATATATATATATATATATATATATATATATATATATATGTATATATATATATACCAGAGAGAATGTCTGACTGTTTCACCCTAAAAAGAGACCCCATAAAATATTAATTTAAATAATAATTGAAAAAAAAAATACTAACACCTGAAAAATCATCTTTTTGACCGTATTTAAAGTTTTTTTAAGATAGTAAAACGATACAACTTTTAAATATAGTCTGTTAATGAAATTCAAATTAATAAAAAATATTTTTTTAATTAATAGTGTTCAGTGTTTAGTTAATATAGAAAAACGGGATGCCTTATAGTTATGAGAACCAGTATATATATATATATATATATTATTTAATAGTAATGTGTCTTTATTGATGTTTTTAGCGATATGTGCAAATAATGCTACGTTATAAAATAAACTGTTAATTTTTTAGGCATGGACCCCGTTTTAGTTTTTTTCTCTTCACTGCTTGTGAGTGCCTTTTTGGAAGCATGACCGCGCTGTCTCCAAATGTAGGATGCTATGCTATATTGAGATTCCTACTAGGTCTTACAGTGCCTGCGTCCATCGCTACTCCTTCAGCGCTAGGTAATTATAAACAGATACTCACATGTTATAAAGTATAGATCAGTGATTCTCAATCTGTAGTACTGGCAGTTGTGTAGAAAAAAAAAAAGTCTCGGGTGATTAAAGCCCTTTTCATTATAAACACGAAATTTCCTTTTATACCAAACCTATAAGCTGTCTCTATTTTAAATACCATTTTTTCCTTAGTAAATAGTATATTTCATAAATTGTTTGCAGTATCTGTCTTCGATTAGAGAATTCAAAGTTCGCTATAAATAAATAGTAGTATGCAAAATAGCGACCAGTAAAGGTCCTGTAAATTAAAAATAAATAATATTATAGTTTTAAAAAATTAAAGAACACGCTTTTATAGAAATGTGGACTAAAAAGCACAAAATATCTATCTTAGTATTAAAATTCAGGGTAAGAGGAAATCGTGTGAGTAACACACCGTATTATTTACATAAATTTAAATCTTTAATTAAAATAACTTAGAATTATCAAAAACCATTTTTAAAAAATCTCCCCTGACGGGGATCGAACGCTGGACCTCTAGATTCGTAGCGCGGCGCCATACCTCTACGCCACATCGTTCACATAGGGAAAGTACTTTTTTTACAATATAAATTTTTTGTTTGCTCCCAGAGAAGTTACAAACAAACATACATACATACATACAGGTGAAGCTAATAAAAGCGTGTTAAAAAAATCACTTTTAAAATAAAAGTTTAAGATTTACAAATGTTTTTATACATTCTTTTGTTTTATTTTGTAATAAATTTCATAATAAGTTAAGTAAAATTACTGGAACAAATAAAAAAAAAATTCTAAATTAAAAAATTCGAAAAAACTAAATGAACATTTGATACAGTATGCGTTGTTGAATTCCAGAAGCTGCTAATTCATATATCTTGAAAGAATACGTCATTTTTATATATCATTCAATACCACTCATTAACATAGCGGCTATTTCTGTTTCATATGTTTTTCATATACAATATATTTTGATAATTTTTTCTTAAAATCCTAGGAAAATTTTAGTTTTTAATATAGAATTTCCTTTTATGTGCATTTGAAATTTTACATGATAAATGTTTACTGATATAAAAATGTTGTTTTGCATTAAATTACATCTTTTTAATGCTTTCATACCTCTGTATTTTGGATTTATTTCCTAAGTTTCCTGCCCATAAGAATCATTTGGTACTTACGTATTACCAACATGCCGTTAGTGGGTTATTTATGTACATAAATACAAATATGTTAAACAATGCCATATATTTCATGGGATCACTTCTATAGTACCCATTTCCTTTTTTTATGTTGGGTGTTGTCAGAAATTAAGGACACACACTTTTTTTTTTTTTTCTTAAGTACGACAGGACTATTTCTTTCAATCTGGTATTTTGCGTCGTTACCAATTTATAATGTTCCTATTCGAAAACACCTATATAATTTTGCGCAAGTCGATATTTATAGTCACAATTTTAACTAACACTTTTTTAGTGGTGGGAATATGATTTTACTAACAGCACGCTATTTCGCCGCGTATTTTTGAATAGCAAACTTGTAGTTGCTGTTTTTAAAATACCATTGTAAATTCGTTTTTTGATTTTAATCTTGCTTACGATTTTCGAGATTTTAATTTACAGTGAGAATGATTAAATGTAGTAGTTTTTTCTACATCTTGAAGTTTGTGGTATTCATACCGAAACAAATGTTCTTAAATAATTTAACGATACATTTCTTTACTCATATTCCATTATTTGAATAAAAAACACAATTTTTTAAATATTCTTTTTTTCATTTTTGGCTCATGCTTCCAAATGTTAATTATAATTAACATGTCTTTTTATTAGTACGACAGGACTGTTTCTTTCGATCTGGCATTTTGCGTCGTTACCAATTTATAGTGTTCCACATCAAAAATGCCTTCCAATATCCAGTTCTATCATTTAATTTATTTCTCTATCTTAATTTTTTTGTCAAATCCGTAAAATCCTCTATATGTATTTTTTTTTCTCTTCCCATCGGTAAAGATCGAACGGACAACCTTCGGTACTATGACCACACAGACAACGGTTCTTGGATAAATATTTCTGAATATTTAGATTAGTGTTTTCAAGTATTTTTAGTACGACAAGACTATTTCTTTCAATCTGCTATTTTACGTAGTAATTAATTTATAGTGTTCTACTTCAAAAATGTCTGCTAATATCCAGTTTTATTATTTAATTACCTAATACTCTCACTCAATCTCTATTTTCTGTCTTACTCTAATGCTCTAATATCCTCTCTCTAATTTTACTATTTAATTCTCTAATTTAAACCAACTTTATCTTAAAATATTTTGTGAAATCCGTAAAAAACATTTATATATATATATTCAACTTACCGTCAGTGAGGATCGAACTTACAGTCTTCGGGTTCGTAGTTCTGTTCTCTGACCACATAACCAACGGGTCTTGGCTGAATGTCAATGGATTATATTAATTAATCTGTGATGAATTTTAAGTAAAATTTAAGTATCAAATAACCAGTTTATCTATCGATCTACTTATCTATCTATCTATATCTATCTATCTATCTATCTATCTCTATATATATATAATATTATGTTTTGTTCTATAGAAATTGACACTATTAATTATTAACAATAAATGCGAAATTGTTAGATTATTTGGAAAATTAAAATATTTAGTAAATAAGTATTAAGCAATTAGGGGATGATACTATACACTCAATGCATTCAAATTCCAATAATTTATTTGGAATTAAAAATCAATATACTATTTGAATATGTGTTTAGGGATTTTATTGAACGCCTTCTTTTTTTTTTTTTTTTTTTTTTTTTTTTTTAAGGGTGATAAAACGCAAATATCATTAGTTCTGTCGTACTAAATTAAATTCTGTCGCAGACAGAATTTCATCCATAGTCTTTTTTTTTTTTTTACTTAATACAACTATACAGTTTTTGTAATCTTGCAATATTCCTGATCTAACGAAGGGTGTACGTGCCTTGATGATGAATTTTTCAAGTTTTCTGCTTTAAAATCTTCCTCTTCTTATAATTTTCTATGTTCTATTTCTTTTTTTAAATTTGTTAAGTATTTCTTAAAGATTAATGGTTTCTGAAAAAAATATTATTTTAATTTCGTTGGTTCCACTAACTCATCATTGGTATGAGTGATTTAAAAAAAAATTTTATAGCATGAGTATTTTACTCATCTTTCCTTTACCAATCATGCTTTCATTTATTTATTTATTTATTTATTTTTCGATGAAGTTGGCATTAAAAATGTATCTTTTGTATACTAAATATTATAATGATTTACAATTATATCATTATATATCGATTGTAATAACTGTATGCCTGTGATAAATTACTGGAATGCGGTAATTATGTAAGTAACAAGCATTTTTTGTTGCTTAAATCTATAACGAAGAACAAGACACTTTACCCTCCACTACCCACATTTCTCTTGAGGCCGAAATTTATGTCTCAAGAACAAATTAACATGTCGCAATTATGATCATCATCGTACGACCAATATATTCATTCCCGTGTTTGGTTCAACTTTCTAAATCCACTACAATCATCATCTCGACATCGCATCGCAGTAAATAGGAGCAATAAACGATGAGTGTGAAAAGCGAAAAAAAATTAGTATAATTGCACTACCTCTAAGAACATAAAAAACAAGCGATAGTACGCCTCCATATACATTAGTCCCTACCCACATGGACAATGCGTGTGATGAGAACAAAGAAGGGTAAAATATTATTGTGTAATTCCATTGTAAATATAGTGCCAGTCACAGCACTCTTTCACTTCCGTCATTATTTTCAAGGAATAACACTATTACATTTAATTACAAGAGAAATAAAACTGCTGTAAAAATATGATGAAGAATGTTGTATAATAAATACGGATGTATAGTAAATGAATTATAATAATAATAATAATAATAATATTAATAATAATAATAATAATAATAATAATACAGAAATTTTACCTTTGTGTCTGATACTACCATTTTAAATAGATTCGTATTTTTGTATTAGAATATAGAAGTTTTATTTAACATATATAGATATAATACATTTAAAGGTTGGCCACCATATTTTTTATTTGATAATAATTAATTAATTTTTATTCAGTTCTAGAACTTGTTGGTGTCTTATTACTTGTTGATTGTCTTATTACATTAAAATATAGAAGTTTTATTCAACATATATAGACATAATACATTTAAAGGTTGGTCTCCATATTTTTAATTTGATAATAATTGATTTATTTTTATTTAGCTCAAGAACTTGTTAGTGCGCAGTGGAGAGGGAGAAATATCCATCTAATTTACTTATACAGAAGTTTAGGTGGAGTTCTCTTAACAGCTACAGTGTTTTTTGTTAGAGATTGGCCGCATATAGCACTCGCTTCAACAGTGCCCTTATTAGCATTTTTTCTTTACTGGTGGTAAGTGTATTTACTTCATTCCTTTCTAAAACATTTTCAAAACATGTATATAAACTATGTTCTAAATATACCTGTATTCCGCTGAATATGTGCTTGAATACAAATAATATATGTATTTCTATATATATCGGTCAGTTTTATTTCAGATTTATATTTTTATTTATAATAACAATAATAATAATGATAGTGATAATAATAATAATTATAATTATAAAAAATTATTATAAAAAAATTATTTTTTTTTCTTAAAAATTCCATTAGAAATTTCTCAAAAAGATAAATTATCTTTTATTTTACGACAAACGATTATTGCATTTAAGGGGTCTTATAACTTTTAAAATGTTGCGGGACACGTGAAAAGTCAGTCTGTTTCGACTAATGATAGCTGCTTAAATTAATATTATAAATAAATAAAAATTTGTATGGTGTTAAAGGAGTATTCCAGAATTCAGAAAATCATATAATTAACAGCCTTAATTAATTACAAGAAAAAATGCAGCACTATTAATTGTTGTTTTAAATTTCAGTGTTACTTCACGATCCGTGAGATAATTTGACTCAGAATTTACACATTAGTATGTAACTTGCATTAAAATGTTCTTAGAACTTCATTTTATACAATGAATTAATTATATAGAAATTCTTTTGAATAAAATATTTAAAAACATCATGAAGAATTGAAAAATGTAAAATTTTCATAAATTTTTATTAAATTAATTATTTAATTTAATGAAAATATTTAATTATCTTAAAGATATTAATTTATTCTATAAATAATATATCAATATACAATTCAGGTAAAATTTTAGAATTATATAATGAAAAGATTTTGTTTTATCTTACGGATCGCAATTGAAAACTAAAACATAAATATATATATAAATAAAAATGTGCTGTTGTTTTAAATTAATTAAGACTGTGAATTATATAATTTTCTAAATTCTGAAATAATCCTTTAACACCATACACATTTGTATTTAATTATAATATGGATTTAAGCAGTTATCATTAGTCAAAACAGAGTCACTTTTCAGATGCCCCGCGACATTTAAATTGTATAAGACCCTTTAATCTACTTTATCAATTCTTTAACAAATAAGTATATATATATATATATATATATATTTTAATCCACATTATTTTTTAAAGAAGTTATTTGTAATTATGTAGATGTAAACCAATATAATTAAAATTGCTAAATATTATACTATTGCAACAATTAAATTCGCAGTTTGCTACATTAATAACAAATTAATATCATATCAGGAAACATGATTAGCCTAGTTCAGTGCCAGTTGTTTTTAAATGAGAAGCAAATATTATCATTATTATAATTCCATCAAAACCTGTTCATTAACTCTGTTCGAGGATCACCTCCATCCAGAAATAGTTTTTCCAGGTTTCATTTTTTTTCATCAGGTTAATTACTAATAGAACTCCATTCAAAAATCCATGTACATGTGCAGTTATCGCTGTTTTCTTAGAATACTTGATTTGCGAGAGCATATATTTTTACTTTTCCCTTGGTTTCGCAAGAATTCATTACCTGCGGCAACAAAGTAACCTCCGGACTCAAAATTTTGTAGTTAAAGACTAAGCGATGTAGAAGAGGGAAGAATCATGTATAATCAAATGTAAATGTATCGTCTTAGAATTTACAAGAAAAGACTACATACTACTTCTTAAATCTGCCTTACGTAATCTCGATAAAATGTTTCCATTTTTATTACTGGCAGTGTAGTGTCGTGGAAATTTATGCTAACTAGAGTAATACAAAGATTTACCAGAGGCAGTCGTCTTTTAGAACTTTATCAATCTTCAACTGAAGGCGACTTTGAATTCGTCTTTACTTAAATAACATTAATGGGGAATTAATTTGCATATTTTCTCAAATAAATCATCTCAAAATTTATTCCAAGTCAACACTTTGCAAATCTCATCAAACATGAAATCTGTGAAGCTCGACCGCATTCCCCTTTCCGATGGAAATGATTGATGTTATTGGTACTTAAGTAAAGTCTGAAAAACTTTTTCAAATGAAGGAAAATGCTTCAAGTCCAAAAACTTTGTATAGCAAATAATCGTAAAATTATTTTTTTTAATTGCTGCGAAGGCGAGGGTGATTTAAGCTGCTTAATAATATCGAGTTCATGCTGCAAACCTCTGTGCCTTTATTGAAACAGTCAATATAAACAACGAAAAGTAAAAATCTTTAAACAAACACCATAAAATGCAAAATTTTAATGTTTGTTCAAAGTTTTGTACTTATTACTTCTCAACGCTAGTCCAGAGATGGAGATTTTTATTGATATAAGTAATAAATATATAAATGATTAAAAATACAATGAATCAAAATAATCAAAATAACAATTGTTATATTTTCCGAAAGTCAAGTTTTTCACAATTATTACCTTCGTCAGTTAGGACAAAAAAAAAAAAAAAAAAAAAAAAAAAATCTTTTATTTTATTTTGAAGTTTATCGCGACTTGGGTTTTAACCAAAAACTATGAAATCAGACTGTACTGTCAAACCAAGTTTTAGCATTTCTTTTCAAACTATGTTTGGAAATACAGAATTTTTCTGTTCCTTATATCATTTTCCGAGTAAATCCAATTCCTGTCACATGTTGGAATCTGTGAATAAAGGGTTAACATCAAATTCTAATTTCCCTGAATCTGAGGGCATGTTTAATGAATTTAACAACCCCCCCCCCCCCCCCAAAAAAAAAAAAAAAAAAAAAAAAAAAAAAAAACATTTAACCACAAACTTTCATCAAAATCGTTATATCCATTTTCGAGTATCCATTTTCCAATTTTTGCCATATGTTGCAATTCTCTGTTAAATGTTTAACAGCGAATGGAAATTTTACAGAGAGGGTGTAGACTGTAGAGCCTTCTACAGTGTGACATAGTTTTAAAAAATACCTTTGAATGTAGAAAAACTATACGTTTGATATTTTAATAATTGCTTATTAGAGAATTCATAAAACTTTCTAATTAGATGTTTCAGAACATTCTAAAATACTTCAAATAAAGTTATTTTAGAACATTGTGTAATACGAAGTTAGAAATTTTTATGAATTTTCCAATGAACAATGATCAAAACATTGGAATTATACATTTAAGCACGTTTTACAGTTTTTAGAATTCTCTTTGCGCTCTCGAGATGCAATGGAGTGAATGGAGGACTCTAACGAATATATTAATCAATCTTTAGCAAAATAATTTTTTTGAAGAAAGATTAAGAACTCCCTTAATATTTTGACACAATGATTGTCTTGAGAAGATCTTCCTATCAAGTTAACCAAAGATCCCAAACCCTCACATCTGAAATTTTAAAGTTTGTATTCTAAGCTGACCCGTATGCTTCTACATCAATTTCTTTTAATTAATAATATCCGCCAGAAATTGAGTAAATACGTATATTATAGATTTTAAAAATTCTCGTTAGCTCCCCAGATACAAGAGATAGGATGAAACTTTATACATATATATATACATATATCTGCAATCTATATAATTATATATATTATAAAAGATATATGTACTCATTCATCACAATTATGTATATATATATTAAATAAGCAGAAGGAAAACACACACATACGCATATACATGCATACATACACATATATACATAGAGAGAGAGAGAGAAAGGTAATTTTAGATATATATGGACTAATAGGCTATGAACTAATTAATACATGTTTAAAATTTGTACTGGGAGCATGAGATAAACTGACATTTGCATGATTAATAATTTGAAAACAGTTTCTGGTGTGCACTAGAATATATAATTTTATTACATATATTGTTGGCTGCACGGTTTATTTTTACAGCAAACAAAAGTAGAAAAAGTGAAAATGAAAATATACATTGCTTACATAATCTTTGTAAATCTTAATTTGAATTTATTTAATTCTTGGCATTACAATTATTAATAATAATTTTGGCATTGTAAGTCATAGTACTTTTATTTCTGGTATTTTTTTAATAGTATATCATGAAATATATTTTTTGAATAATAATAATAATAATAAAAAGACATATATTATAACGCTTTTACTTATATATATATACTAGCTGACCCGTCCGGCTTCGCACTGATGAACAAATTTTAGTTAAAGGTGGATTGACATGTAAAAGATCAAGAAATATATCAGTTTATATGTTATCCGCGTTTGTAATGATCGATAGATGGAGCTTTCTCAACTGCAGTTGTTAGTAAATATAATAGCAACGTGTATTTATTTATTGTTCGTTCTTGTTGTTCTACCGTTGTTTCAGCGTGAAAGCTAGTGGTATGATATATTTACCTTAGCCCACCAGAGGGCGAGCATTTCATTACAATCGCGGATTGTCAGGCAATATTATTAACTGAAAAGTCAAAATATAATTTTACAATTATTTTTTTTAATTAGTTGTTAAATATTGGCAATTTTTACTTAATGCTATTTATTTATTTATTTATTTCATAAAAAGAAACATTTCTTTACTCATGAATAAAAAATATTGAAAAATAAACCTATGACATGAAAATGTTTTTGATAAAATTGACGTCATAATAGCTTTAATTATTATTTATTTGTTCATTTCGCAAATATATTTAATTTTTTCCACAATTGATGATTATTTTAATAATGTATATTAAGGGAGAAATCAATAATATGAAACAATATTCGTACAATATATACTATTACGGAATCTGGTGTGAAACAACCACACGACTTCCATTACCAACTATTACACATATTATATACAATTTTTTGGAGATATTACTTGCATTTTTTGAGATTTTCCAGTAAGAGAAACTTGATACACGTATAAAGACACATACAACAGAGTTTACATAGAGAGTTAAAAAATAAGGGAAAAAAATAGATAGTTAATTTTTAAACACGAATTTCAGAGATCTAAAACTGAACTACCGAATCAGGATGACCATTACTATTCCTGTAATAAGCACGTAACACTTGAGAAAGGTTATCTAAATTGGATTAATGAAACAATTTTAAAGAATACGTTAGAGCCGTTTTTGAGATACCAACTTTTACCAAAACTTAGCATACTCAATTATTGACCTAAAAACAATAATTACATACAAAAGGATATTTAATAGGAAGTTAACATGGCGAGTTTGAAAAAATTCGTACAGGCGTTTTTAAAGGAACGCACTTGCGAGGTCTGAAATTGAGCTGTTTATAGAGGACGCCTATCAATTTTCCTGAACTAACCAACTATATCAATCGAAAGGGCATCTAATAGATTATTTATATAGCAACTTTGAAGAAAATCATTAAAGCTGTTTTTGAATACGGGCTTACGGTCCCATTTCTGGTTTTCGATGACCCAATTCCGGTTTTTCAATTTTCACGAAAATTTGGAAAATTTATCTGTACACCAGACCTGAATCACTTGTGAAGTTTAGTAGTTCTATTTTTATCAGTTTTGGAGATATGAAAGCCAAAAGATTACACACATACGTGCACACATACACACACACTGACCAATTGCCAAAACCTATACAATACTTCCACTACCTACGGTAGTAGGGTAATTGAAGTAAAAACATACATCTCGCCTTTACTATGAAAATATACAGATTTTCGTATTACGTTTTCGATCGCCAAATACAAAAATCGCCAATGACGATAGATATCAAATCTATGCTTTGTTTTCAATTAAAATATTGAAAAAAATAATTAAAAAATTATTTTATAAAAATTTATTATAGCTTCTAGCACTTAGAGAGAGACAGTGTAACTTTTGATTAATGAAAGAAAAGAAGAAAAAAAAGCAATCGGCTTTTTAGTTCTAGCGATCGTTCTCTACATATAAACCTTTCCTCTTTATATATTAGTATAGCTATAGAGCATAGATATATTAAATAGGTTTCCAATCAACATAATTTAACTCAAATAATTAAATGCTATTTACATTTCAGTAATGGCTGTATGCGCTATGTATATTGAGCTACTTGCCATAACTGTTAATTGCTAAAAATAGTCGCCAAATAAATTTAAACTTCTCAATACGCAAGCGAAGGATGACGTCACTGACCGCCCGTGGATGCAAGAAAAATATTTCCCATGTTAATGGCTCATTGGATTTTTTTTTTTTTTTTTAATTAAATTCTAGAATTATTTCCCGATTTTAATCCTCATATTTGGGTATAGATATGTATTAGTTATTGTATGCATGCGTTAGATTGAGTTATTTTGCTGTCAAATTGACAAAATTTTAATTTTAAATTTCAAAACTGTCACCCTTGGCGTTTTTTGTATTTGGCGATCAAAAACGTAATACGAAAATATACATGCCAGATGTATATTTTCGTAATATGTATTGTACGAAATATTGTTTCATATTACTCGTTACTCTCTTAATATAAGTTGTTAAAATAACCATGATTTTTGAAAGGAATTAAATTATTTTCGCCAGATAATTTGGCGATATTTTTTTTTCTGCCAAGGATGACGGATATCAAATCTATTCCGCTGCAACATATTAGTATATTATATCAGATACTTTATTTAGACATTTGAAAACAAATTTGACTTCAAATTATGATAGAATATTTATCCTTTCCCTTTTAATTAGTTTTTTAGTTCGATATTTATTGTGCAAATATCATCCTTTGAAATGAAATGTTTATGTTTTCAATAGAATATGGAAATTTGCCATTTTTTTTTTTTTTTTTCTATAGTTTTGAAATTTAAAATTCAAATTTTATCAATTTTACAACAAAAATAATTTAATCTAACGGATGCACAGGATAACTAATACATATCTATATCCAAATATGGGGGTTAAAATCGGGAAATAATTTTCCTCGATCTATAATTTTTTACAAAAAATCTAGTGGGCGATTAACACAGGAAATCTTTTACTTGCATCCACTGAAGGCCAGTGACGTCATCACTTCGCTTGCGTATTATTCTTTAAAAAAATGCATCATGAAATACAGATGGTATTTTTTTAATTCGCTTTTTATATTTGCGTGAAAATATATTTTATATGTCTAAAAATAAATTAATTCATAAATCTTTTTGGCAACAATTATAAATTAAAATAGAATTTCTTATTTTATTTTATTTCATTTACACACATCAGTTTAAACCACGGAGTAATAAAGACTCCGTGGTTTAAACATTGATGCTTAGATCATTATATTATATCATATCATATCAAATTATATTATTAGAAAAATAAACACTTTTAATGCTATAAGACGTCAGATTTAACATGTAAGTTTAACAATTAAAAAAGCTTTATATGAATTTAAATTTAATTCACGTGCAAATATATTTCTTTTCTTTTCACGTCAAGATATTTTAAAAACAAAAAACATGTAAATGTTTCTTTTATGTTGGCAGCAGCTAATTTTTTTAATATTTCATTATTTCCATTTCTATTACGGCTTCTATGGGGATTTTAATTAAAATGCTCAGATTTAAACTAAAATTTATTTTATCAAAATTAAATATAGCCTATAGCAATATGGCATACTGTAGCTTTCAGTCAGTGAAAGACGTTTTTAAATCGGTTCAGTAGTTTCAGAGATTACCCTCCACAAACAAACAATTTTTTGCGCTTTATATAATGATATATATATATATATATATTTACTTTCTTCCATTGTAAATGGTATGTTTGTCACATACGGGGTATAGATTTCCGCAATTTTTCTACCACTTATTAATTAAATTAAATTATTTCTATTTTTGATTAATTAACTGCATGAATCATTTATTACTGAATTATTTAATATCAGATATCTGACACTACATTTTATTTTCTTTAAACCAGAATTTCAGTTCACCCATATAACAAATTCATTTATCTTATTATTATTTTTATTTCCTGATTGTGTTGCATATTTATGTGTTGCAAAGTATAGTGCAATAATTCAACAGTTGGTCAGGGTCCTTCCAGAGTCTCCACAATGGCTGCTTGCAAGAGGACGATTTGAAGAAACAATGCGCCTTGTCCGAACGATAGCAACAGTCAATGGGAGACAACTCACGCCAGACTACATAGTAGCAACAAAGGTATTATTTTTTAATTTTACTAAATTTCATTCTAGAATAAATTCTAGGAAAATACGAAAATCAAAATAAGTAATATTACTCTGAATCTGTCTTTTAAAGTAGTAATTACAGTATTAAATGAAATAATAATAATAATATAATAATAAAATGAAAAGTAACTATTTTATCATGCAAGACTAGAATATTCAGACATTTGAATCCTTATTTATCTTTCTTCAGAAACTGATGTAATCATAATTATGCAGAATAATTATTTTTTATTCCTTTATTTACTATATAATAGTTTTGTCCTTTTAGATCATTTACATTTTAATTTTTTAGTTATGCTTTTTTACCGTGAGTTTCATTTTCTTATTACCCGGCACATACAAGCAGATGTTCTTGTTTTTCCATACTGCTGATTCTGCATTTTTTCCCATCAATTTTATTTTTTTGTTGTTTGTACTTTCTTCACCGAGATCTAGTGATGTGATAACTTTTTGCTTTCTTTCTCCTTCTTCTTCTTTTTTTTTTTTTTTTTTTTTTTTTTTTGGGGGGGGGGGCGTAATTGTCAATGTAAATATGTTAAATTGGAAACAAAATAAAACATATTGTTTGTTTTCGTTAGCTGTGACCCTGCTCACCTATGCGCATGCGTGAGGTCTGCATTGATTTTGTTAAAATAGGGTAGAAGCGTAGAAGATGAGAGAATGTTTACATTTTACGAGTGAGAGATAAGTTGCGGTTTCTTTTTTCTTTTTTTTTTCTTTTCAGGACATTATTGAATTTTGAGGCGATACTTCTTCGTTATATTCGTATAAAGGCAAAATGCTGATTTTTCCCCCTTGTAATTTTTAAATAAGTGTAGAAGATCAGTTTTATTCTTCGATGCAAAATAAAATCCGTAAACTTAAAAGTAAATGCCTGTTTTCTTTCTTCTTCTTCTTTTTTTTTTTTTTCAGTTAAAATTATTTTTATTTGCTTACTTGATCTCTAAATTCGTACTATATCTGTCATACCTGAACACTTGTTTCATGCACTGATTATAGTAGTAAATTAATTAAAAATGACTTAAATTAGGTAAAATTTACATAATTCATTAATAAAAGAGGAGAAAAAGAACAACGTTTACAGTAGACTTTACCTGTAGTAAAAGTAATATATTTTTTTCTTTTAAATTATACTGCTAAAATAAAAATACCATATTTTTGGATCTCTATTTTACAGAAATTTACAGAAAATCGTATTTAAATCAAATCATTAGATTTTTTTATCATGATTATTTTACACCTTTTATTTTTCGCGCATATTGTCATATAAATTACATTAAATAAAATATTGTTAATTAAAATTTACCTTTAAATATCATCGTCTTCATAAAAAGAAAACGAACACGTGTAGAACGAAAAGCGCATTTGGCTAAGTGCCCATCTCATTCAACGCATCACCCCTTTTCCGAGTAGGATCGTTCCGCGAGAGGTAG
The DNA here is from genome assembly GCA_963930645.1 of Salticus scenicus. Lineage (NCBI taxonomy): Eukaryota > Metazoa > Arthropoda > Arachnida > Araneae > Salticidae > Salticus > Salticus scenicus. Next base: position 85,602,566 of record OZ005649.1, on the reverse strand, counting down.
ACATGGTTTACGAAAACGGACAGTACATGTATTTTCATGTTTATAAAAACATTTGAATTTAAATATGGAAGCTCCGTATTTAAATATTCCATACTTAAATAATTGATTTTAAATATGGTATAGTCAAAATGCTGTATTTAATACTCTAACTAAAGTTAAGTATAATTATTCTATGTAAGTAAATGTGCGAAATGTTATAAAGTAATTTTAAGGAAAATCCGATAATTGAATTTAATCATTCATTATTACCTTTTTATTTTTATTTATTTTTATTTATTTATTTACGGACACTACAAAAAACAAAATTATTAAAATGATTGTGAGATAGAATGGTTTGACTAATCGAACTATATAAAATAAGTATTTCATTTTTAATTCAACTAATTAATGTTTAAAAAAAAGCATAATTTAATCTAAGTGTCATTTTCTTTAATATTTAAGGTATCTTTTATTTTCGCAATGATTATATACTACATATAGTTTTGTTGCTCTGGACAACTGATTGTTGCACACACATAGTAATACATAGATCGATCAAATATAAACTTCATTTTATATCGATATCCCTTAAGCAAAATGTGTATCTGTCTATGCGTGAAAGGTGGATATTCACCAAATTTTGAAATACATAAATTTAAGATTAGTTGTTTGGTTGGGTTTAACATTGCGCTATTACTGCACAATGGTATTTGGCGACGATCCTGGAAGCACCCTTAAGGATGGTACGGAGACATTCTATCATAATTTTGATCATACACAGAGGGGATGGCTTCCCCGCTTCTGTGATCCCCAGAGTTATGATTTGGATGGAAACACGGAGAACATTGCGGCCACGGATTTTACATGCACCAGGTGCACTGGTGTATACGATGATCTTAGGACAGCTCGGATATTGAACCCACAATCTTCCAATTACAAGCTCGGAACTCTAAAGATCAGGGTATTGTGGCCATATACATATAAGGAGATGTGCTGAATGAACTTTATCAATAAAGTTAAAAAAAAGTTCAGTAGATGCCACTTTGTTTTGAAACTCGGAAAAATTAAAATTAAATTATCCTTACAGAATTCATAAACAATGTGAACATTTATTTTTTAAATTTTTTGTCCTGTGTGTGTTATTAATTACATTAAGTAAGTTTTCCTTTGATCGAGGCAAACTGATACACATTTTCTAATTCCATACATATATATATATATATATATATATATATATATATATATATATATATATATATATATACGAGGTGTGGCAGAAAAGTAATGAGACTGATTTTTTACTTAACAAAGTTTTTATTTCTTTCAAACATCTATGTTATCCCCTTCAAAGTAGTTCCCTTGGACAGCTACACGCCGATGGAGACGTTGTTCCCACTGTTCGTAGCAGCGCTGGAAGTCTTCAACTGTTATGGTCTTCAGCATGTCCGTTACAGTCTTTTGGATGATTTCTAAAGTCCCGAAATGACGGTCTTTGAGGACATTTTTCAGTTTAGGAAAAAGGAAGAAGTCACAGGGACTGAGGTCAGGGAAATAAGGGGGATGGGGAATCACAGGAATGCCTTTTGAGGTCAAAAATTCTGTTATGGAGAGGGCAGTGTGACATGGGGCGTTGTCATGATGGAGCAACCATTTCTCTGCAATGTCTAGTCTCACGTGAATGACCCTTTTTCTAAGCCTTTCAAGAACAGCTTTATAAAAAAAATTGTTAACAGTTTGTTAAACGACGGTCTGATCTCACAAGAGTTTTCACACGTTCGATGTTTTTGTCGGTTTTCGAAGTTGAAGGCTTCCCTGAACATTGTTCATCTTCAACATTTTCTCTGCCTTCCAAAAACGCTTTGTGCCAGCGAAAAACTTGAGCTCGGGATAAAGAATGTTCCCCATAGGCCTGTTTTAACTTTTCAAACGTCACACTTGCCGATTCTTCAAGCTTAACACAAAATTTAATGGCACAACGTTGCTCCAAATTCCGCTGTTCCATTTTGCGTGACGCACAACGAAAACACAACTTCAATAATCGCAGTCTCAAAAATCACGTAATTAACGGACGGAGTAGAAATTCGAACTGAGCTATGGGAGGGTTCTGATACACGTGCTCTCTCAAGGATAACAGCGCAGGGTTGCCAGATCGCTTGCAGTATCGTCAGTCTCATTAATTTTCTGCCAGACCTCGTATATATACATACAGAGAGAGAGGTAGATATATTTAGTATATATGCTTTCAACTGATAATTAATGAATCAATTTGATGGCCAAACTCCTTTACATTAATTTTATGTGAGGGGCTAGATATCATACAAATTTCTTTTCCAATTTTTAATACTGAAAAAAAAAAATAATGCATTTTGGTGTACCGATATATATGTAGTATATTGCTTATAAATAAAACAAAACAAAACAAAAATAAATTAATAATATTTAAAAAAAATAATATACAGTTTATAAGGTAAAAATAAAGTGGGACTAACCATTGCAAAAAACAGACAGGATTTCATTTGCTCTTGTTTAGCATTCAATTGCTCTAAACTAAAACACATTTGAAGTTCAAAAATCTTAATTTACACAAACAGACTTTCACATTATATGTAATTTAAATAAATTCTAAAATTTAAATAAATAAATATATAAATGTATACATAATAATAATAATAATAATAGCGTTATAGACATGACAAGTTTAAAAATTTAGAATTTTCTTTTGCTTAGTTATTTTTTAATTTATATATTGTATCTTAAATAATGATATGAATTTTCTTGTTAATATAATGTGTTATATTATTTTATATGTTTCATATATTTTCTATCGAGGAAAAAAAAGTAGTTGATATAATTATAAAGTAAAAAAAAATGGCTTTTTTTTTTTTTTTTTTTTTGAAATTTCCATGAAATTAACTTTTACCATTTTAGTCTTCGGTCGTTGTTTATAGTGGAAATTTAATTAATTATGTATAAAAATTATTATTTACATAAAAGTATTACAATTACGAAAAGAAAAACATGCGTACATACATACAAACATGAAAAACATACATACATAGAAAAAAGTGCGTAAACATACTTTATGTGCAATCGAAAGCAGCAATATAATACAATACTATACAGAAACATATAATATAAATACATACAAATATTAAAAAGAAAATAAAAATGTATTTAAAAAAAGTAATAATCAATCATAATTATTTAAAAAATATATAGTTTCTCAAAACCGAAAAAAATCTATTTTTCATATATTACACACTCAAAATTCTTCCAAAAGAAATATACTCTATAATAAAAAAAGTGACGCACCAAGAAGGAGTAATGGAAACTGGACACAAATTAACATACATACAGGTTTTGATGGAATCAAGCACAAATTCATTATTATCGTCGATCCTAGGTGACACTGGTACTTCAGTGACTAGTGAAATGTGGTTGAGCTCAGTCCCCGGATCTTTCTTCCACTGAGGGCGTTTGGAGCATCATAAAAAGCGTCTTACAACCAGTTGGGATTTTACTAATCTAACGCAAGAATTGGACAGAATTTGACACGGTATTTCACAGAAGCACATCTGCCAACTCTATCAGTTAATACCAAGCCGAATAACTGAGTGCATAAGGGCCAGAAGTGGAGAAACACGTTATTGACTTGTTTACTTTATGAGGCCCTTTCTCTTGATTAAATCATTCAAATTTTCTGAAACTGTAATCAATTGTTTTTCTCCACATGTACATCACATCTACCAATTTTTGTCCCATTCAGACCACCCAATCTACCCCATCTACCAAATTTTGTCCCCACTTCTTGGTGCGTCGTTTTTTACTTTCTTTCCTTTTTTTTTTTTTTTTTTTTTCGTTATAGAGTGTATTTTCAAAAACCCATGTACTCATTATTAAGTAAATTTCTATCTCAAAAAATGAGGCGACCACCGTATATCCCAATATCCCAAACGTACATTTTCATAGTTGCATTATTCCGCAAACCGTACAAAAGTGACACCAAATATAGTACTGAAGATTTCAGAGATTTTTTTTTTTTTATTATTTCTTTATAGATATGTAGAAATTGTATTAAGAACTTATTTAATTCAGCGCATTTAAATTAAATTATTATGAAAGGATATTGGTAATAACTTAAAAAAAATAACTTCTTGCAGAGAAAATTTATCTTAGAACGGAGCTTAAGTGAGCACAGAGAAGAGCCCAAGACCCAAAAGGAAGCAACGAAGAACCTCTTTAAAGCTCATGGATTCAGAAAAAGAATTATAATTATCATGTTTAGTTGGTAAGATTAATCACGGTATTATTCAGTCAATGATTTATTTATTTATTTATTTATTTATTTATTTGTGTTAGATATAAAATTAGGCTATTTTTTGAACGAAAAAAGGTATCATTTTAAATTCTCAAAATTTTTAAATTGCTAGTTTTTCGACTTAAAATGTGCTTAATTAAATAAAAAAAAATATCTATGCATCTCCCAAATTAATTTGTGGCAATGAAAGATGGAACGATTAAACAAAAGCAAGAATTTTAAATAATTTCAATATTAATCTGTGCTACAGTAAGGAAAAAAAATTAACCACTTTCACCAGGAACGAATAAATAGTCATTTTCTGAATTCCTAAACGAGAAGTATAAATTTCCGAGTTTTGAATATAAGGTAAACAAATAAATTGAATAAACGAAGTGATTTAGAAGTTCTAATCTACAGTTTCCTAGATGGTAAAACAATATTAAGAATATTATTATTATTATTAATCCTTTATATTGCAAGAAATTCTCGTTAAAATTTCTAGAAACCTAAATTACTGACACTAAACCTCGTTTAACCTTTTCCAATTTATTCTCAGATATATTTATAAGTTTGATAACGGTTATATATGTAAAGGTTCTATAATTCTAATAGGGGTTTCTAAAATTTGATATCAAAGGGAATTAGAATGTATATTGATGACATAGAACTATCGTTACCAGAGCCACAATATATATATTTTTTTTTCTATAAGTCAGACACATTTTTTTTATTTATTTTATTGTGTATGGTTTAAAATCTAAAACGCTTTAAGGTAAAACGCTTTAAGCTGGATGGCATTTACTTTTTTTTTTTTTATTGTTTGTATTTATATATTTTTTAAATTTTGTGATCGGATATAAATAATTATTCTATACAGCGTATGTCCATGTGCTACACAAACATGAAAATGGATCACTGTTAAAAATAGTTTCTTAAAAATGAGCTAAATTGTCTCAAAATAGTTCTGAAACAATATATACTTAAATTGAAGTCCCATGTACTCATTTTTGAGTATATTGACATGTCAAACATTGGGATATTGGTATTCTTATTAGTCAACCCCATTTTTGATTATGTCAATATACTCAAAAATGAGTACATGGTTTTTCAAATTTAAGTATATACTGTTTCGAAGCTATTTTGAGACAATTTAGCTCATTTTTAAGAAACCATTTTTAACAGTGGTTGTGGTTTAAATATAGTCAATTATATATTGTATCATAGGGATTAGAGTGCATAGTTATATTGTTATAATATTTACTTATTTTTTTCATTCAATTCTTTTCGACATTAAAATAATAATAATAATAATAATATATTGTATATTTTCCTTTATTTCTTTATGTACAATATCTTAAGGTTGTAAAATTTAGTAAAATTAAAAAATAAATCGTTTTAAAATTATGTGTAATGCATGAATATTTGCTTAATGATACATGCATGGAAGATTGCAATATGGTTAAAATTAAACTGACAGTATTCAGAATTCAATTGGTATGGTTATATCGATATGACCGGAATGAAACTTTTTACGGAAAGAGAAATAGTTTAAAATTCAGCTAATAACTCGTTGTTTACGTATTGAAAGCGATGCAAATAAGTAAGCTGCAATAGGATTTTTTTTTTTTTTTTGGCTATGTGCGTTTCCTGTTTTTCAGCGGCATCGTCGTTGTTAATAAATAATTCGTTCTAATAGCAAAAAAAAAAAAAATTAAAGCAGAATGTATTTGAATTTATTTTAGACCACAAAGCTGTATCTATTCTCAATAATTCCATTTTTTCGAAATAAAAGACAGATTTCTCAGAAAAAATAATCCATATTTGAATTTTCGCCCGAAACCCATCAGTACATTCCATACATTGGTTTTGAAGTTTGTATTACGAATAAGGGCAATTGTCTGCGGTTGTGACCTATGGCCTGAGCGCGAATGTTTTCTGTGGGGGAGTTTTTAATGGTTCCTAGCCTGTATTTACGCATGTTTCTGAAATAACCACAGGGAAATCCGAACGGCTAGGCCGATGAGCGTGACCCGGTACTGCAATCTACTAGCTATGAGAGCAGAAACTCTCTGATCTTTCACAATTCAGGAAAAAAGGCCTTTAGTACTATCAGTTTATTCTAATAACCTTGTATCTTATGAAAGTTGCTTTATTAAAATTTCTTCGTGTGCATGTTACTGAGTATATAGACTAAATAATAAGCTATTTGTTGATCTTTTCTTTAAAAAATATATTGTAGAGTTTTTAAATCTTTCTTTCTTTCTTTTTAATTTCTTATACAAATATAAGGAAGAATAGTAATCCTGATTTGCGAAATGGATTTTGTATTTCACACAGCTCGAAAAAGAATGATCGCAGAATGTTGCAAATTTATACGTGTGACTGTCATGATGTCTAGTTGTACACCTGTGTTTCGTCCTAACACGAGTTCTCGTTTTAGAGATATCAGCGACTTTACCCGATTTTTCGTGACGTATGTATGTGTGTGTGTGAGTGTGATTGTGTATCTCGCATAACACAAAAACGGTTGGACGTAGAAAGTTGCGAATTGGTACATAGGTTTGTTAAAACATCTAGTTGTGCACCTTTATTTTTGGACTTTGTATGATTTTCCGTTTTGGAAATATTTAGGAAAATTACGTTCATAATGACCAAAAATACAAAGGTTTTGGCCATAATGTGACAAAAAACGGTAATAATTCAAATTAAGAGGCCTGCAGTTCGAATGGGGATATTTTCGAATTTGTAAAATTATTAGGAGGGGCGGTAAGGGGGGGCTATAGGCAAAAACAAATAGAAATACAGTTAGGCCGTTCAAAATTGTTACAGATAGGTTTTTGAAGGCCTGTAAGTCGAATAGGGATATTTTCGAAAGTGTCAAGTTATTAGGAGGGGCGAGAAGGGGGAGGGGGAGGGGAGAGGGGGGGGGCAAAATATAAATATAGAGTTAGATCGTTCAAAATCGGTTTATAGAGGTTTTCGATACTTACAAATCAATTGCGGATATTTTCGAATTTGTAAAATTATTAGGAGGAGCGAGAAGGGGGGGGCGGTAAGGGGGGGCTATGGGTAAAAACAAATTGAAATACAGTTAGGCCATTCAAAATTGGTACAGATAGGTTTTAGAGGCCTGCAAATCGAATGGGGATATTTTCGAATTTGTGAAATTATTAGGAGGGGCGGTAAGGGGGGGCTATAGGCAAAAACAAATAGAAATACAGTTAGGCCGTTCAAAATTGTTACAGATAGGTTTTTGAAGGCCTGTAAGTCGAATGGGGATATTTTCGAAAGTGTCAAGTTATTAGGAGGGGCGAGAAGGGGGAGGGGAGAGGGGGGGGCAAAAAAATAAATATTGAGTTAGATCGTTCAAAATCGGTTTATAGAGGTTTTCGATACTTACAAATCAATTGCGGATATTTTCGAATTTGTAAAATTATTAGGAGGGGCGAGAAGGGGGGGGCGGTAAGGGGGGCTATGGGTAAAAACAAATTGAAATACAGTTAGGCCATTCAAAATTGGTACAGATAGGTTTTAGAGGCCTGCAAATCGAATGGGGATATTTTCGAAAGTGTAAAATTATTAGAAGGGTCGGGAAGGGGGGGGGGGACAAAGGGGCAAAAAAAATAGAGTTAGATCATTCAAAATTGGTACATAGAGGATTTCGATACCTACAAATCGATTGCGGATATTTTTGAATTTTTAAAATTATTGGGAGGGGCGGAAGGGCAAAAAACTAAAAATAGAGATAGATCGTTCAAAACTGGTGCATAGAGGTTTTTGATACTTACAAATCGATTGCGGATATTTTCGAATTTGTAAAATTATTAGGGCGCTCATATATATGCATTCTCGCGTGCGCATCGCGCACGGGTATACGCTGTGCGGGGGCGAGTGCGACATTTTTCCCGATCAGAGTTTTTTTTTTTTTTTTTCACCTGATAAAAATTAATGCAATTTTGAGAATTCATTAATTATAATGATTCATTTAAAAATAGTGACCAGCGAAGCGGGCGTAGCCTGCTAGTATATATATATGAGTATATATATATGTGTATATATATGTGTATATATATACATATATATATATATATATATATATATATATATATATATATATATATGTATATATTATTTGAAGAACACTTACTTTAAGATTTGTGTTAAAATATTAACATAATATTAAGAAATATTTTTTCTTAGACATTAAATCGATCGTAATTGAAACATATATATATATATATATATATATATATATATATATTTACAATTGTAAAATATAAATTTAATATCGAAAATTAATGCAACAATAATAATAAAAGAACTGTTTAAAAATCTTTCGGAATTATTGAAGTGTAAAGGATAATTAGATGACATCATAAATAGATGTTAACATGGTACTTAGATGTACAGCACACAATTATTATTCTGGGAAAATAATATTTTACAATTATAAATGAGAGTGAGATTATCGAAAAATACTGTTGAAATCAAATCTAATTACTTTGATCGAATAATTTAAAATCGAACTTTTCAAAATATTACACATAATTCCACATCATTAGCTTTTATACTTTAACCTACTAGTAAAATTGCATTAAAACAAGTTATCATTATTTACATTTTATATAATAAATCAAACGGTAAATATTCTATTAGAAAAACGAAGCATATTCATTCTTTTGCAGTAAATTATTTTCTGTGAATTCCTTTTTTCTATATGTTTGTGAAATTTCATTTTCAATGTGCGAATTTTTTACGACTAATTCTAAATTGTATTTAAAAAATATTAATTATTATCGTTGTTTGTTACAAATAATTGATTATGTCATCCACATGTTAAAATATACTTATATAATAATAATAATAAAAAAAAAATATCTTAACCCGATCAAGTTATCGTGGGTCGTTGGAGACCCGAGCCATTTTTCTTTTGTCTCAAACCTAAGAATCCATATATAGAAGAAATACCTATCCATCGAGTCCATGATTTTTTCCGTACAAATACCATTTTTAAATTTTATTATGCAATCTGATTTTTTCAAATATCTCAATTTGTTCAAAAGTTATGAATAGAAGACCCATGATAAACTGAGAAGATGCCGAAAAAAGCGATAACCTGATCGGGTTAATATTTATTCCTTTAAAATTATGCAATTTTATTTCAGAATAGTAGAACGTAGACAGCTATTTTAATTGAAAGGTTTACAACATATTTACCTATACATTAGATAAAATCACAGTCGCATAAGAACTAAAATTTATATTTAATGCAATTTTCATTTTTGCTTTCCAAAATTTTATCTGTATTAGGTGTGCATAATGTTACATTTTTATTGCAGGATTACAAGCACAGCGTCATTCTTGGGTTTAAACTACTTATGTATAGAACTTCAAGGTGACGTTCAACTTAACTTATTGCTTTCAGCCGTGACAGAAGTGTTGGGCTGGGCTATTGCTGCTCTTATCCTAAGATGTATAAGTCGGAGGTGTTCTTATTGTGTCACTTGTGCCTTAGGAGGGGTGCTCTGCGTCACAATGGCGGCAAGAAGGCGAGGTTTGTAAACACTTAAACACACAGTGGTTTAACGCCTATATTTATATTATCAGTTAGACGTTATTTCTGTGTCTTAATATAAAAACAGTGTTTCACCTTTTTTTTTTTTTTTTCCAACTTATATTGTGTTTCACTTATTTAATCTCTTAATACAAACAAATTTTGCTCCGTATGTAGGTTTCTAAATTGGAAAAGACAAACAGTCGATAGTTTTCAGACTTTGCATGAATAACGAGCATTGCAAAAATAATATTTTCTAGCATTAACTCAATTTCAGGATCGGAAATTTGTAAATTAATTAACATAATTCATGTGATGTACTATAATGCATTATTAAAAACTTAGATTCAATAAATTAAAATTTATGTCACACGATATATTTTCTTTAAAGAAAAATGTTTCTTTTTTTGTTTTATAAAATCTTATTAAATATTCTAAAGCCACAGGAGTAATTTTACGTCAAAGGAAAGGGGTTATTATTCTAAATATAACTGATTGTGTTTTAAAAATGTATTTATTAAGAAACAGCATATAATCATGAATTTAAAAAAAGTAAATATTTTTTTTTTTTTTTTTCAGACATATTATCTAAAGATTTACACCTTAAAATTGGAATTTACAATTAATTCCTATTGGCCAGATCAGTCATAAACCTAATTTGCCATTCTTTTGCAATTAATAATAGCCAGTGGTTGTTAGATTCTCTTAATTTGAATTCATTTTTCGCCATTTTTTTTCTAAATTATATTAAAATGCATACACGTAAACGAACGATTATATAAAAGCTAAGTCAGTAATAATTGTAAAGTAAAAGGTAAAAAATGAATTGAAACCATTTAATTTTGTAGCCTTTGGATGTATCCGTAACACCACTGATCGGCAGAGCTGATATTGACCATTTTCCAGATTGCAGATTTTGATTTAAGTATTTTTTTAAGGGAAAAGTGAAGACCTATATTAACACTATCTCTATATATAAAAGAACACTTCCTGAGTGAGGGGGGGGGGGGGGTGATTCATCATCGCCCAGACCAAACCCCTGGACCTAGAAGCATGAAATTTCGTGACAATGTTCTTTCTATGACGTAGGCATCCACTAAGAAGCGATTTTACAAAATTCGCCCCCCAAGGGGGGGGAGGGGGGCAAAACGTGATTTCACAAAATCCTTCATATCTCAAACAAAAAAACAGATATCCGTAAAATTTTTGCTTTAAAATATAGCTAATACAAATGTCTAAAAACCAATTTCTGGAATTTTCCAAATTCGGTCCCCAAAGGGGGCGGGGGGGGCAAAACGTGATTTCACATGCGTAAAACGTGATTTCGCATAATCCTACATATCTCAAACAAAAAAATAGATATACGTGAAATTTTTGCTCTAAAATATAGCTAATGCAAATATCTAAAAACAAGTTTCTGGAATTTTAGAAATTCAGCCCCCAGGTGGGGCAGCAGGGGGGGGGGGCGGGGGGCTATGGGGCAAAAACAAATAGAAATACAGTTAGGGCGTTCAAAATTGATACAGATAGGTTTTTAGAGGCCTGCAAGTCAAATGAGGATACTTTCGATTGCGTAAAGTTATTAGGAGGGCCGGGAAGGTGGGGGAGAGAGGGGGGGGGAGGGGGGGCAAAAAAATAAAAATAGAGTTAAATCGTTCAAAATTCGTATATAGAGGTTTTCGATACGTACAAATCGATTGCGGATATTTTCGAAGTTGTAAAATTATTAGGTGGGGCGGTAAAGGGGGTTGAGCGGTAAGGGGGGGCTATGGGCAAAAACAAATAGAAATACAGTTAGGCCGTTCAAAATTGGTACAGATAGGTTTTCGATGCCTGCAAGTCGAATGGGGATATTTTCGAAAGTGTAAAGTTATTAGGAGGGCCGGGAAGATGGGGGGGGGGAGAGGGGGAGCAAAAAATAAAAATAGAGTTAGATCGTTCAAAATTGGTATATAGAGGTTTTCGAAACCTACAAATTGATTGCGGATAGTTTCGAAGTTGTAAAATTATTAGGTGGGGCGGTAAAGGGGGTTGAGCGGTAAGGGGGGGCTATGGGCAAAAACAAATAGAAATACAGTTAGGCCGTTCAAAATTGGTACAGATAGGTTTTTGAGGCCTGCAAGTCGAATGGGGATATTTTCGAAAGTGTAAAGTTATTAGGAGGGCCGGGAAGGTGGGGGGGCGGAGGGGCAAAAAAAGTAATATAGAGTTAAATCATTCAAAATTTGTACATAGATGTTTTCGATACCTACAAATCGATTGCGGATATTTTCGAATTTTTTAAATTATTGGGAGGGGCGTGAAGGGGGGGAACGAAGGGGCCAAAAAATAAAAATAGAGATAGATAGTTCAAAACTGGTGCATAGTGGTTTTTGATACCTACAAATCGATTGCGGATATTTTCGAATTTGTAAAATTATTAGGATAGACGGGAGGGGGGGCGAAGGGGGAAAATAATAGAAATAAGAGTTAGAGCATTTTGGGAATTTTTTCCGAAGGCAGTGAGAACCCGGTGCGACATTTTTCCTAATCAGATTTTGTTTCTCTTTTCTTTTCACGTGATAAAAATGAATGCAATTTTGAGAATTCAGTAATTAGAGTGATTCATTTAAAAATAGGGAACAGCGAAGCGAGCGTTTCCTACTAGTTTATTAATATAGGTCAATTACACTAACTGTTACTACATACTAATTATACTAGCTATTGAAGGCACTAACTGTTTTACACTTAATGTAAAACAGTAAGACACGCTATTTACACTAAATGTGTGAAGAAATTTAATATATTTCATGTTATTTTTTTCGTAAACCATCATTCGAAAGACTTTCGTTTCTTTTCATTTTGAAAAATAAAATGCTATTTAAACCTGGTTTGATCAGAGCTAATCAAAGAGAAAATTATTGCAGATGTAAGAAGATGATTTGTTGTCCTTCTCCCTTTCTGAATATTTTAAAGAAAAAATAAATAATTACTAATTTTCTTTTGTGGCAGACGAAAGCGATCGCAAAATAATAGCACCTAGATATGCCAATTGCATAAAAAATATATATTAGTTACGTTTCGTTTTTATAAAGGATGATTTTTCCGTATATATATATATATATATATATATATATATATACGGAAATTATCGAAACAAAGAAAAGTGGCTGGTAATAGATATTTTTTAGTCATTACGCGGCGATTTTTTCTTTTTTCTTTTTTTTTTTTTTTTTTTTTCAGATCTAGATATATGAATTTATAATATTCTTTTTTCGTAATTATGTCTGCATAGCACATTTTATATTATATTTAAATTTATGTGTGAAAAATATTATCTTTAGATTATTAGCATACTTATCTCAAATAATTTACGTAAAATAATAATACAGTTAAAAATCGATATGAAGAATTACACAAACACCTTACCATTTTTTAACTGATAGAAAAAATTAAAACTACTTTATTACTAAAAGGTAAACATCGTTGTTCAAGTAAAAATTTGTCATCGAAACGTGTGTTTGAAATATGCTGGATATAGTAAATACCTCTCAATTTTAAAGACAGATGAAAATCTTAATTCGATATTTTATTTTTAAAACATATCTTCCGGTAATTATTTTAGTTTTTTTTTAAAGAAAAGAATGCATGTATATAATAAAATATTTAATTTCTATACTGCAATAAAACTTGATAAAATTTTGTGTAAGTTAAAGCTAAATCTAAATTTTAATTTTTTGCTAAACTGTTGGCGCATGGCTTTGAAGTGATTCTTCTTCTACAAATTTCCATTACTATTTTGTTTATGATTTAAAGTAGCAGCTGTAATAAAAACAAGAGAGCTATTTTGAGGTTTATTTGTTACTCCTTATAGGGTAGGGGAAGTCGCGCAAATAGGTAGGAGAGATTGCGCTTAATATTAACTACAATTAAATTGTTAACAATGATAATTGCACTTAAATGGCATTAATAAAAGTTTTTTGTAAACGAATATTTTTGCATTGCATGTAGGTATTTCAATTTAAGAATAAAAACATAATAATAATAATAATAATAATAAAAGGAAAAGGAAAAAATATATAAATGATTATTTATTATTATTATTATTATTATTATTATTATTATTATTTAAAGAAAATAAATTAAAGAAGCAGGGAAAAAAAGATAGATAATAAAAAATAACATTTAGTTAGTAACAATGTATTAGATAATATGTTTAACTTAAAATTAATAAAATTCCTTCTCAGTTTGAATGTTTTCTTGTCTGTTGACCTAATCTGCCGTTGCCTATAATGGTTGCACTCTTTGCTATAAATGATGCAACTTTCATGCAACTGCCTGCCACAAGTTAAATTTAAAAACGAGTCCATGGAAAATCGTTTAATTAAAAAATATCTTGTAATGCTACCATTCTACAAAAATTCCTAGAAAGAGTTTTCAAAATTTAAGCAAACAGTTTTGAAAACGAGATAAAATAACAACATTTAATCTTAGATTCATCAAGCAATGATCCTGCACATTTAAGTGTTCAATCCGCTATCGATATTGTTGAACTACCTGGCGTTTCAGAGCGTCCATTGTGCTCTTCCCTGCCGATCCCATCCCTAACAGCACAAAATGTTTCAGAAACGTAATAGTCATATAACATGGAAACATTGTGAATGTTACAGAAACGTTCAATTAGCTTCCCGATTACTTTCAATTAAATGTCCGCGATCGTAACAAAAAATCAGATACGTAACAGAAACGTTTCAGTCACATAACAGAGAGAACATAGAAAAGGGCAAATGTTTCAGAAAGGTATCAGAGAGCATATTAAACTGTGTTACGTTTTTGAAAGTTTGTAAGCATTTTGCAACATAACTGAAACATTCTGTGCTGTATGGGATATGTGAGCAATCTCTCCTAGCCTACGAGAGCTTGCGTCCAATTCAAAAGAATACTATAAAATATCATATACTAATTTTTTTTGCTAAACTATTATTTAGTTTTTATTTAATTCGTATTCGATGCATTGTGAATACTATTTTGATTTTATACTATAAATAAAGACAACAGCTGTCATTGAACCAATAGAGATGTTTTGCGCAATTTCTTCTTACAGAGTAGGAGATATTGCACACATGGGCATGTGAGATTGCGCTCAATTATAAGTACAGTTTAATTGTTAACAAGAATAATTCCACTTAAATGACTTTTTTGTACGGTATTTGTAAACATATATTTTCGTATTATGAGTAACTATTGCAAATTAATTAAACAAAAGAAAAAAGAATGAATGAAAGAAAGATAAAAGAGAGAAAGAAAGAGAGAAAAGGACAGAAAACATAAAGAAAATTAAAGATAAAACGATTAAAGTATCATAAAAAAAAAAAAAAAAAAAAAAAAAAAAAGGCCAGATAATAAAGGTGAATTCTTTTAAAGTTAGAGTAGTTTCTTGTTTACTGACCAAATTTGTCGTTAAAACCCGAATAAACTGCTACGTCAGAAACGCCAAAGAAAAATATTTTAGACGCATACAGCTGTTTCGGTATCCTTAAGCGTACCGTCTTCAGTGCAAAAGCACTGAAACAGCTGCTACCGAAACAGCTGTATGCAACTAAAATATTATTCTTTGGCGTTTCGGACGTAGTAGTTTATTCGGGTTTTAATATTCCAACGCCAAGTCTCCTGTTATTACAAATTTGTCGTTGTCCACAGTCGTTGCACGCATTGTTCCAAATAGTACAACTTTCCCGCAATCATCTGTCACAAGTAAGATAAATAAACTAGTAGATAAAAGATTGTTTAATTAAAAATACTTAGCAATACTATCAATTTGTAGAATTTTCTAGGAATACTTATGAAAATTCGTGTAATCATTTAAAAAAACGAACAAAATAACCATGTTTTATCTCAAAAGTTTGAAGCAATTAACATGCGCATTCAAGTCAGCACTCCACTACTGATGTTGTGCAGGCACCTAGAGTCCCAGTGCCCCACTCTACGCCTTCCCGCCGATCCGCTATGTGCGCATTCTCTCCCAGCTTTACCCTATATTTATATGCATGTATTTTTTTATAGAAACGTTTCCTATGCTATTTTTTAATTTAATAAGGATTTAATTTTAAAATTATGATTTTAGGAAAGTCGTCTTCAATCACACTTTTCGTTTCAACGAAGCTGAGCGTGTCCATATCTTATTTTGTACTGCCCCTATGGATGGCAGAACTACTTCCTACTGGACTCAGAGAGCCGGCCATTGTTTTAGCAGAAATCCTTAGTCTTGCCTGTCCCGTCTTCCTGCCTCTGCTCATATACCAGGTAAGATTTGAGAACAATGAAACAAAATCATATCAAGAAATTAAAAACATCTCAGGGCATATTTTACGAATATTTCATGGAATTTACTTACCTTTGTTAAAAAACCTACATTAGAAGAACATGTTGAAGGATATGTATGCTCAGAGCACTAAATAATCGTATCATACAAATATACGCTTAGAGAGGAATGCTCAGAGAAAACGTATATATACAGGGTGTTCCAAAATTACAGCAACAAACTTTAAAAGAAGATATGGCATATCATAAGAATTCAGAATTATATAGGAATTCACCTGCCCGCAAATGCCATCTTAACCCTTTAAGAACCGGGAAAACCTTGGGGTACCTTTTAAAAGAAGTGGGCGTGGCTTTGAAATTCTGAATACTTATACATGGCACTAAGTGTTAATAAGCACTAGAATGTATCCGCTTCTTAAAGGGTAAGTATTATGTCTTAAAGGGTTAGCATGGACATGAGTTGCTATGCAATCCTAATTCCTTCAGCTGTAATTTAAAGATTATAGTTCTATATTTGTACAGTCCTCATCTGTTAGAAATTACCCCAATACACCCGGGTCTTAATGGGTTATGATGATATTTGCAGACATGGGTTCCTATGCAATCTGAATCCTTTTGACCTGTCCTATCTCCTCTTAAAGTTTGTCGCTGTAATTTTGGGACACACCCCTTATATGAAATCTGTAATATTTACATTTTTCCCAGCAGTAACTCGTCCGTCTAAATGTTTATTTATTTATTTATTTACTTATTATTATTATTATTTTCAAAAACAAATAAATTCTAAAACAATTAATTAAATACTTTTTTATTACATAAATACGTAATTTAACAAATTGATTTTAAATAGGTATATAATGCAAAATTATGTGCTGTAATATATAATGTAAGATGCATATTCTTTTTTTTTTCTCTTTTTTTTTTTTAATCATATTTAAAATAAGATTAATTCATTGAATCTATTAATTTTTAACCTATTGTTAGTAGGCATGATTAAAAAAAAAAAAAAAAAAAAAAAAAAAAAAAAGAATTGCTAGGCTACTAATATTAAATACAAGGAACTCAATAAATTATATTAAGCATTTTACATTAGTTAAAAAATTCATATCCAATTTTCTTCAATAACTATATTGACCTTTATTTCTGGTAGTATCACTTTTTATTTTATTTTTATTTTTTATTTTTTTATTTTTTTTATTTTTTTTAGATAAAAACTTTACCAGTTTCAACTGAAAGTATTTCATGTAGTTCCTACGGTTTAGATATAATTATTTTACAAACATTATCTTCACGTTACATATTATAAAATAATATTTAATTTCGATTTAATTAGTATTTTTATTTGCAATACAAATATAAGGATAGGTTAAATAATTTTTAAATGTAATTTTTATATTTCTGTAATACTATATTCAAATTCAAAGGATTTTTTTTTTTTTTTTTTTTTTTTTTTTACAGCTACTTTAATTTTATGCATTAAACACTGAATATTCATAATACATTTATTTATTTATTTATTTTTATGAAATTCATTTTCAGGGACGTTCTATGCACAGTCTCCCGATGACCCTTATTGGGATTCTCCAAATTCTAGGTGGCCTTGTGGCGCTAAGTCTGCCAGAAACACGACTGGTGAATTTTATCAATCAGCAACCAGTTGTTCCTCTCTCACAGTGCGCAGAAACATGGACAGAACATAATTGCTCTAAGTGCCACAGCACGCCAAAGTAATTTTACATTTTAATTTTTTAATAATTTATTACCCGTTGGATATAAATACATAATTTATGTATTTGGAATTTATACACCATTTCTATACACTGAGAAAAAATATATACCGTCTTTCTCTACAGTGAATAAGTGGCCATTTTCTAAATCCCTTATCTAGAAATATAGATTTCCGAGCTATGCGCATAAGGCACGCCAATAAACTGAATAAAGGAAATTATCGAGAATTTCTAGATTACACATTTCTAGATGGTAAAAGAATATTCTAAATACTCTAAATATTCTGAATCATTTATATTGCGAGAAATTATCGCTTGATTATCTAGAATTGGGTAATGAACCAAGATTATAGTTGCAGAAACCCGCCTCTCGCAGTCTCATTTATTTGTAGATATTTTTAAATAACTTTGCCCCCGACAATATAGGAAAACGCTCTAGAACTTTAATAGGGGCTTCTGGAACTCGCTTTCGAAGGGGACTAGAATTTATAAGGATGACATGGAACTATTTTTTCCAGAGCCACAGTTTATATTCTAGATGTCAGTTACAGAAATTTTCTCAGTGTAGTACTGAGGTTTATAATATGTAGTAAGTTGCTTATTTCAAAATATTGATAATATTTTGGTTTCTTCCAATAATATTCGATGAAAAATATAAGAACTGCAACTAATTCCCATAGAATAACATTGGCTTCGTCTTCCGGCTACGGAAAGTTAAGTGGATCCTTAAATATAAGTAGGAGATTTTTAGTTTTCTCCTTCACTTAAATATTAAAACAAATGTTAATCATCCTAAAAATAAAAGCCCAAATTTTCAGAAACAAACACACGGAACTTACGTATGACGCATAAGCGCATAGATATAAATTCAAACCATATTTTTTATTCTCGGTATGGAAGAATGGAAAAAAATTGGGCGAATGATGATTTAGAACATAAGTCTGACGTTGTCGCAACTGCAACATTGTATTGAGCAAAAATAAATTTTATCCATTATTTGAAATAAATAAATTGTCTAAAACAAAATTTAAATGATAGGCTTAATGCAACGTAAGCCGCCACTTGGCGATTTGGCGGCTTTCTTTCTCGTCCCCGTTAGAAACTGCCAAATAACTGTAAAACAAAATTAAGCTTAATTAGAAGGGGAAAAAAACCCTGAAAAACAAAAGATAAAGTGATTAAAATAAATAATAAAGAAAAAATACTATGTTTTGGGATATATTGACTGCTAGACGTGCGAAGGCTGTCAAGTAATTTATAAAAGGCACGGCGAAAAAATATTAATGTTAAATCATAGTGACTATTGAACAGATAACAGCGGATTACAAATTTTCAGAAATTTGTAAAACTTAACAATAAATCTTTGAGCATAAAAGAGGATTGGTTTTATTTAAGGAGCCACTTCACTTACCGTATCCGGAAGAGAAAACCGATGCTATTCTATAGAAAACTATGTTTACTTGTAACTCTTTGACTAACCTATATTTTTAAATTCTGTTTTCAGATTCAGAAAATTCTCAATTGGGCGACTTTTCCACAGACTTTTTTTTTTATTATTTTTTTTAATGGATTTTTTTTTTTTTTTTTTTTTTTTTTTTTGTGCTTTATTTTGAAGCTGTAAAATACGAATTTGAAGATGTGAAAATTTTCATTTTACAGTGGAAAAAAATATACCATTTAAGAAAAAAAAAACTGCCAATTTAAGAAATAAGTATTTGTTAGTGAGTTATAAGTAAAGAAAATTTCTCATACGATTCTGGCTACGGTAATTGAAGTGGGCCAATACACATCAAGTTTTACTTATATTAAAGAAAACAAAAATGAATTTTAAATCACATATAGCATGTAATTAACCAGTTACAAAGATATAGCATTATATAAATAGCTTTTCTATGTCGCTAATTGGTTAAGGAAAAATCTGTAAATGATAAAATACATAAGTGGCAAGTAATATGTTTCAAACGTTTTGTCTTAATAGTACAACATGTCATACTATTTCTTTCAGTGATCATAGTTATCAATTTTTACCTATCACCATGAATGGACATGCAAATATTTTGTTTTTAATCTTGTGAGGAATTTGTGGTCTCCATGCCTCAATCTTAATATAACTAGTTAGATAACTAAATAGGTAATAGAAGAGTACGAGACATAAATGTAAATTAAAATCGGATTTTATTACAACTTGTAATTTAAGGCTAGTACCAATGAGAAACTCGAATAAAGATCAACTAAATGAATTAAGAGAATATAAGGATTGGCTTTCACCCTTGAGAATTTCTAAGATACGGAACTTGTGGCTCCTCTCACAAGGATGACTCGTCGCTACTAGATTTGCACTATGAAGAGATGATTACGATCCCCTCACAGCTTAAACTCGCACGGAACTCAACTAAACATCAACTCCTAAAAGTACGATACTCTCTCTCAAAAAACTATCCACAGAACTATCTCCAACCTTGCTGCTCCATCTAACACAGCAACACACAACCCCCTGCTACTAAAACAATCTGCTATTTATTCACACCTAAATCAACCACCTCCAATTGCTTCCCTTTTCAAAAATATTCAAAAACCTTTCATGTTCCTTACTCCACGCAACCTCCGCGAATCTTATAACCACTTATCAACCCCACGCGGACGTAAAAACTCTCCAACTCAAATTACAGAGACTACTTTTGGCGTTACATCCTAACTCCCACGTATTACGTCATTGGGAGCGCTGGATCCAGAGATTATTCTGAAACTGGTGCTGCGCTACGATTCGCTTTTCCACCGCTTACCTGCAGCGATCTATTATTCACTTAACCCCAATCCTTACAATCTAAATATATGAAGTTGAAAGTTTGTCAGTGAAAATTTGTCAGTCTGGAATATGAGTCCGGATTATTAGAATTTATTAAAAATCAGCATTTATTAATCAGGAAAAAGTCTAGTTAACACCGTATCTTTTGGTTCAGTTGGATAATTGGTTCCAAAGATGTCAAACAAAAATCCCAATGTAACTTTAAAAATAATAAAAAGAAGAAAATAATGATGAAAAAAAATATAAGCAAATATATTTCTTTTTATGTCGAAGAATAAAATGAACGTGCAAGCGCTTTTTTTAAGCATTTAAAATACAATTCAGAAAACTCGTGCTAAAGAAAAGGAAAAGCTTTAGTATCCCCTTGGCGAAATTTGAAATTTCACATCAACGTTGCTCGGACGTTTCTCTCCGAGATATCCATTTTAATTTTTCGCCAAATTAACAAAAAAAAAAAAAAAAAAAAAAAAAAAAAAATTAAAAACCGCTAAGGCCTACTATGCTAAAGCGATAACAAAGAATTTTTAAGAAATTAATACAGTGACCGACTCTAGGAAATGAAACGCTTTTACTGAATGCCTTTAGATAGAAGAATACATTAAAATAAGTCCTGTCGTACTAAATTAAATTAAGTTTTTGTATTACATAGAAATCTGTTACTACTATCTATTACTTAGAAAATATAACTATAAAAATAAGCTTAAGGTTTTATGTTTTCTTAAATTTTAATCACCTTATAATAATATATTTATACATGCGATTAAACATAATAATAACTTTTCACATAAATATGTATAATATTAATGATAATTATTAATGATAAATATTAATGATAAATATTTATTTTTAATTTTACTTCAAGCTTCAGGTATTTTCAGTCCCATAAATTCTAAGTGTGATGCTTTACCTATCTAACATATTATATATTAAATATTAACTTATAAACACTACAGTATAGTCATAAAGCATAGAAACACGTATACTATTTAAAGTTTCGCAATCTGTAAAGTCTAAATTCACGATAATAATATGCTATTTATATAATATTGCATATAAAAGTCATTTTTATTCCAAAAATCATAAGTGTTAAATAAGATTAAAAATTAATGCAATTAAATATTTTGTACAAAAAATTATTAACATGTTAGTGTGAATTGAAGGAATTATGTTAGAAGATTTACTGAGATCATTAAAGACATATCATTAAATTATAAAATTGCATAGTAGAAACAATTATACAAAATAAGACATACTATATGATTGTTTTTTCTAATTCTTAGACCTTTGTGATATTATAGGCAAATTCATTAATATAATATTATAAAAGGTAATAGAAATTAAAGATAAAAATTGACACAAACTTAAAATATTTCATTAATAAATGGCAGCGAATCTAATTATCGATATTGGAAAGATTGATAAAATTTCGGAATTAAGATGGTAAATTATTAATATGATAGAACATTCCAGGAAATGTAAAATATTTTTTTTTCAATTTTTGTTATTAAAAAAACATAAAATAAAATTCTAAATCCCTTCTATTTGTACATTATATCGCATTACATTACAAGAAATAGTATTCACAGTGGACATACTTTGCATAAATAAGACGATTATAGAATATTATACCAGTATGAAAAAGAAAAATGTTTTATAAATATGATGTAATATTTTAAAAGTACTGCGCTGACAAATTGTGTATTTTAATTCGATATAATATTGTACTATTTTTTTAACAGCAAGGTTTAACACTTTATATAGATTATACGCTAAATGGTAAAACAATCACGTCTTGTTTGTTAGTACAAATATCTCACAAAATGTATAAAAACCTGAAAAACTGAATAGACAAATAATGTAAAAAAGTAATTGAAACTGAATAAAATATTTTATACATAATTTTAATTTAATCCTATATTTAAAAAAAAAAATAGTATGTTTTATTTTAGTTCATTTTATTTTATTTTAGATGCAGCCCAAGGAACTGTGTACGAGATGTAAATTTAATACCAGAATCGCCTATATTTAGGTAAGAAGATATATTATTTTCAATGACTTTCAGCTTTTAAAGATCAAGTATTTAAGAATGCATGTAATAAAAAAAAATCACAACAGACAGACAGAAAATATATTTTAAAAAGTGTATTATATATGTTCAAATTCTTTATTAATAGTTTAGTAAAAAATAGAAGATATGAATAGGTATTTAGGTGTTTTCGTGTGGATTTAGATCGATTTTATTCTTAAGTGTCTCAGATTCTATAGGGATGTTTCTAGTGAGTCATAGTCCGTACTCAATTGAGATTAAAAAAAAAAATCATGAAATATTTCCTAAGTGTAGGCCAAAAATGTTAAGTTGGAATGCTACATTGTACCTCCTGTTTATTAGCTTTTACTGCAGTAAATGTCAGACACACACGTGCACACACACACACAAAAAAAAAAAAAAAAAAAAAAAAAAAAAATACATAGAAACAATAAGTACATAATAAATCACATAGAAACAATAGAACATAAAACAAATATACTAAGACTAAGAATAAGACTATGACAGAAGACTGAGACTATGACAATATAATAAATAAACATAGAGATAATAAACAGCGTCTTGAACAACAAAGAGAATAATAAACTATCAGATACCTGTTTTGGGGTAGAATTTCGTGCACTGACATCAGCGTCATTGATGACAAAACACTAAAATCTACCGAAACAACCCTCTGCTAGTTTATTATTTTGTGTTATTAATGTAGCACTGATGAAGTTACGCTGAATGCTACCGATCATTAATTATTTATTTATTTGTGCGTTCAAGACATTTAATATTCCTGTGTTTATAAAAAAATCACATTAAAAATTATTTTGAAAATAAATTAATAAATTTTAATATAAACTGAAATTGTTTTTACCACTAATGTGATCTTACAACAATTATTTTTGAAATTTATATTTTTATATTAGAAATAACAATTAATAAAATAAATATATTAAATTAAGGAAAATATGTATATTTTCTTATAAACAAAATTACTATTCAACATGAGATTGGTTCTTTTCAGCCTCTGAAAGTAGCATTATTACAATAAATAAATTATATATTAAATAAAGATAAGTTTTTCTTAGTCTGTTTGTGCGCATTCTGGCCTTCAGGACAGTTATCCCAGAATTACGAAACTTGGTAGAAGTGTAGCTGGAACCCACACGGGTGCACCTCATTGAGATTTTCTTACTTTCCGATTTTCATTACCATTTAATTTCATTACCATTAATGACATTTAATTAATAAACATCGACATTTAATTTTCTGTTTCATTTTTTCAATAATTCTAATATCTCAGTCGTTTGCGTTCATTAACAACGGCTATTATACAATATCTTTCATTAATTCCTTTAAAAAAAAAAAAAGAAAGAAAGAAAAAGAAAAAAGAAAGACAAAATCTATGATAGCTGCCAACAAATCGAATTTTAAAATCAGAATTACATTGCTAAACATTTTACTGCTAAGTTAACCAAAATTTGTTATTCCAGTAGCTGAAATGTGCTATATTGAACTAAAATCTGTTTTTACAGGACCTGCATTTATACGATGGTGTAAACTTCTGTGAATATTTTGAGCTTCTTGCTTAAAACACACACACACACACACACACACACACACATACACAAATAATTATTGGTAGATGGTTTCAGCATCATACAGTGAATGCTACTGTCCAACATGTTTTTCTTTAAACTAGCACACAATTTTTAACAATGTAAAACGTTATTTTCAAAATGAAATTTATTTTGCTTATTTTCTGCGATTAAATAAATTGAAAATAATTATCGAAATTTTCTGGTATCCCCCAAGCAAAGGTCCCCTCAGAAAAAGTGAGAAAATTGTTTCTTATAACATATTTATAATATTTATTGTATTTATTTCAACCAATGGTAACATAAAAAAAATGATTAAAATTTATAAATGCAAGTTTTAAATAGTCTTTATAATCTACAAAATAGTAATAAACTTATAAAAATATTTAATTTATAACTTTATTGCTACAAAAGGAGAGCTAAAGAAAAACGCGTTATTAGGTCTGGCTAACATATGGTGTTAAAATGTTTAATATGTGCCGAAATTTAGCCATCGTAAAGTCATAGTTCATGTATCTTGGAGCGCCATTTGTCGTATTATAAAGACCCAGATTGTATTATCTGGGTAAGGCGTGCCTCAGTCAGCTTTTCACAATTGACACAGATGAGGACAGTAGGTATCCGATACAAAATCCAGAGAAATTTATTTATTTATTTATTTTCAAAGTGTAAAAGGATTATATATATATATATATATATATATATATAAACAATACTATTGTAAAAGACACTCCGCCCAGCAAAAACTCTTACTTTTCTTAAGCAGCCAAAAAAAAAAAAAAAAAAAAAAAAAAAAAAAAAATCATATCAAATCTCGCCTCAGCTATTGAATCCTGGATACACAATGCCTAGCTTTATGAAGATCTGCCAATAACACTGCATTTATCTTTCTAATAAATCCTAATCTCTTTCAACATTCTATGTTATCTGTGTTAGTTTTTTCGCTGCATTATAAAGTTATAATTTAAAGTATTTTTACGGCGGGGTGCGTCCCCTATGTAGAAGTTTTAATTAATACAAAATTTAGTTAGTAAAGATTAAAATATTATTACGCACCCCGCCTGAGATTTATTAGAAAGATGCATGCAGTGTTGTTGGCATATCTTCATTAAGCTTGCCATTGAGAACCTGGGATTCAATAGCGGAGGCAAAATTTGATATCAATCCTTTTTTTTTTTTTTTTTTTTTTGGCTGCTTAAGAAAGTAAGTGTCTTTGCTGGGCGGGGTGACTTTTACAATAGTATTGTTTTTTTATGATATATATATATATATATATATATATATATATATATATATATATATATATACTAACTGTACCCTGCCACGCTTTGCTGTGGTACATTGCACTTGCATGGGTGACAAATGAGGAACAAAACAAACAATACGTTTCATAGAACTTTAATTTTGCAATACTTGCAATATTTTTTGTTATTCCATTGTCTGCGTAGATATAAAGGATATCTGGTGTGCTGACACGGGAACACGCAGCATACAGTTGTCCATGTGAGAAGCAATCCGCATCTTAATCTAAACCACACATTTCTAAAGATGGACCTTGAGATATATTGATTGTGATTACAAACGCCAATCGAATTGTGAATTGCAATCTTTTAAATTTAAATAGTGTATCGGTCGGGATCCTGAGAATTCCAGGAATGAGGACATCTTCACCTTTGAAAGGCCCCGTTAAAATCGTTGCTTACAATACGTTGTTCATTAATTTCGTAACTGCGAGTCGCGTGCCTTTGCAGAGTTTTGGTTGATTAATATTCCGAAACATGATAATTGGCACAGCTATTTTCAATTTTAATACGTGTGGTGGCATTACTGGCAAATCAAGTGAGTTCATAAACTCCGTAGGATAATTAACTACGTCATCTGTTTCCACAACTGTGTCCATCGACTTATATATAATTTCCTCACTTTAAATGCTGGATTGAATAAAATTATCTCATAAAAAACAATACCATTGTAAAAGTCACCCCGCCCAGCAAAAACTCTTACATTTCTTAAGCAGCCAAAAAAAGGATTGATATCAAATTTCGCCGCCGCTATTGAATCCCGGGTACTAATTGCATAGCTTAATGAAGATCTGCCAATAACACTGCATGCATCTTTCTAATAAATCCTAATCTCTTTCAACATTCTTTGTTATCTGTGTTAGTTTTTCCGCTGCATTATAAATTTATAATTTAAAGTATTTTTACGGCGGGGTGCGTAATAATAATTTAATATTTACTAACTAAATTTTTTATTAATTAAAACTTCTACATAGGGGACGCAGCCCGCCGTAAAAATACTTTAAATTATAAATTTAACATACAGCGAAAAAACTAACACAAATAACAAGAATATTGAAAGAGATTAGGATTTATTAGAAAGATGCATGCAGTGTTATTGGAAGTTCTTCACTAAGTTAGGCATTGAGTACCCGGGATTCAATAGCGGCGGCGAGATTTGATATCAATCCTTTTTTTGGCTCCTTAAGAAAGGTAAGAGTTTTTGCTGGGCGGGGTACTTTTACAATAGTATTGCTTTTTTATGAGATATCACTTCTTTTTGCAGATTATGTATGTGCTTTTATAAATATAATACATATGCATAATAAATATATTCGTGTAATTGATCAATAAAAATCGTGCGTGTTATGCATAGATGTAAATATAGTGTTACAGATTTCTAAATAGCACTAGTTTTTTTATGTGATTTATTTCTAAGAGGTTTAGTCACATTATAAAATGTCAATTTCTCGCATTTCTAGCTTGTTTACGCGTTAAAAAAATCCTTCTCCGTTAAAATTACACTTATCAGGTCACGTAATGGTCTTGGCGACTTTATTGCACTTTGACAACTAATTTGACGATCTTGGTGATTTTTTTTTTTTAAATCGATAGACCCATTGTCCAAGCTGTAACTCGATTAATACGGAAGTTGCTGTAAAATTCAGGATTAGTGGCAGGCTATAAAAGGGGTCCCGTTTCGACCACTGAGGTGCGTTTCACGCTAAAACTTTACGGAATAGAAAGTTCTGCTTGACTAAGTCTCTACCATTGAATTGTAGTTTATTTCTATATGTTATGACTATGGTATCGTTTGTGCTGTGATTTATATGCTGTCAGATGTGATTTAAGCTGCGTTTTCTGGTGAAACTCAAGTTGATACAGAGTTTAACAAAGGCGACCAAATTTTTTAAACCCAATTTGAGGAGAAATCATCGCAGCGTCCTCAAATTCAAAGGCCATTTAAGGACAGAGTTTAATTATGCTTTAATTTGAGGACATTTAAAGACAAATTTGTAAATTCGAGAACATTTGTACTCAAATGATTTTCAAATTGGTAAAAATGTATTATCACCGTGTTCTGAACTATCCTGAAAGTTTCAAATGGTTTCTAGTCGGGAAGTTATTTAAAAAGCGATTGCAAGATGTGTACTGATAAACCTTCCGAAAGTAGCAGTAACCCGAAACTATTGGCTAAAATATAAAAAATAAATTTTCACCGTGTTCTGAACTATTCTAAAGATTTCAAACGTCTAGCTAGTCGGGAAATTAGCTAAATAAATTTTCTGTCGAATCAGATGTATTCGCTGCCGAAGGCAGTAGGGACATGGAACAGTTGACTAAAAGTGTTACAAAATGTATTGTCACCGTGTTCTGAGCTACCTGAAAGTTTCAAACGTCTAGCTAGTCGGGAAGTTAGTTAAAAATCGATTACAATATTTGTACTGGTTACGCTGACGATAGCAGCAGGAATCCGAAACAATTGACTAAAAGTATTTAAAAAATGCATTTTTACCATGTTCTGAAGTATTCTGAAAGTTTAAAATGTCTAGTTAGTCGGAAATATAGTTAAATAAATTTTCTTTCGAATCCCATAAACTCTGCTGAAGGCAGTAGGGACCTGAAACAGTTGACAAAAAGTGTTAAAAAATGTATTGTCGCCGTGTTTGGAACTACCCTAAAAGTTTCAAATGTCTAGCTAGTCGGGAAGTTAGTTAAAAATCGATTGCAAGATTTGTGCTGGTAACGTTGCCGAAGGCAGTAGGAACCTGAAACAGTTGACTAAAAGTGTTAAGAAATGTATTATCACCGTGGTCTGAGCTATCCTGAAAGTTTCAAATGTCTAGCTAGTCGGTAAATTAGTTAAAAATCTATTGCAAGATTTGTACTGGAAAAATAAAAGTGAATAAAAACATGGTGAAACAAACAAACAAACAAACAAAAAACGGTTCAACACCACTAAAATCATTACTTGTGGGTCTATTCCAGCATGCATATCAAATGCAGGGTTTAGATGCTATCGTATTCACTGATACACATACATGCATACCTCTTTAATATAAAAAAATGAAAATTAATTCAGAAGACTTCAAGACTCACAGAAACGCAAAAATGTCAAATTTGAATTTTTCCATGATAATATTTCTCTTATACATTATATGATCGGAATTTATTTATATGTTTTCTTCCATCATCCGTAATTTTATAAAGTTAACGAATCGCTCTTTTATTTAATCTGCCACATTACTTTGTTAAAAGACTGTTTAACGCGTCCTTTAAGCATTTATTTATTATGAAATCGAAATTTATCAATTATTTTTCTTATTAAAAACCATGTTTCCTGTAAAAATTTTAAGAAAAAAATTGTCTTTTAATTTACGTCTAATTTTGTAAAAGAAATTGATGAAAGAAAGAAAGGAAGATAAAAACAGAATTTATTACAATTTAATGTCTTATTAAATGACAAAATTAAATTCATTGAATGCAAGCGCCATCTCTTGACGATTCCACAAAATTTTTCAGTTAAATTTTACAAAATTGAAAAGAACTATCCTGTATATTGATGAAAAAAATTTTTTATTCAAAAGGCACTAGTACAATTCAGGAGGAATGTCCGTGCAAATTTTCAGCTCATTGGCTGCAGAACTCTAGACTAATCGCTGTCATCACTTTTTGTCTTAACAATTACAAGAAGAACAAGAAGAAGAAGAATCTAACCAGCAAATTTCGGGTTTTAAAAGTTATAAAACTCAGGCCCCCTTAATTCGGAGCGGCATTCAAATTTTTATGTTTTGTCTTAATGGTATGCTTAAAGTCTGTGCAAAAAATCATAGGTCTTGGGGATCAGGGAGCTGAGATACAGGTAGTCGAAAAGTCCGAGATGCTATGTCGACATAATATGCACTTGTAGCCGTTCACAATGGACTTTCCTACTTTGTAAATTTCATTTGTTTTTGTCTTAATGTTTGATTTAGCTTGGCGGGGTGGAACGCTACCGCGTTCCTTGATTTATGTTCATTTTGGTTTATTTAAGTCATAATCGACAAACGTTGCGTGTTGTGGATAACAATATTTTTATTATACATATTTTTTTTTTTATTTTTTTTTCCAGTTTTCTATTATAAGAGAAGGGACAATTTTTATAATATATATCGGTGTTTAAATGTCGGAACGGCTGGCAGCTTAGACTTAAGATATAAAAATGGACATCGATTATTTTCGTATATTCATTTCAGCTAATTATTATGTTTTTTTTTTTTTTTTTTTTTTTTTTTTTCTACTGAATATTATATGGTGTAAATCTACATCGAAGGTCTTAAAAATATTACTTATTTAATAAGAAAATGCAATTAAATTGCCCCTTTTTTCACCATTTTTCATATATTATATCTAAATCATAATATTAATGTTAAATTTGAAATATTATTTAAAAAAAAAGAAAAGAAAATTGAATGCAATATACAAAACAATTTTTTCGATAAAACTTGAACTTTTTTAACGTATGTTTTATAGAATATAAAATCTAATTTTTATTATTCTAAATATATACACAATTTTGATTGATTATGGTATTTTTTTAAAGAGAAATAAAAATATTTTTAAGTGTAAAAATTCTATCAAACAAAAAATATGTTTATTTATTCATTTATATATATATACATATACATTATTTATTTGTTGCAAAATAAATTTAAAATCTCTCTCTCTCTCTCTCTCTCTCTCTATATATATATATATATATTGTAAACAATTTTTAAACTTTCAGTATTTCTATATAAATTATTATGTGATAAAATATAAACATATACAGGTTTTATTTTTATTTTTACTAGCCTTCTGCGTCGTCAAGAAAATCAGGTGACCTATTCTGGACGTGAATCATCTTTATCAAATTTTAGTGGTCACAAGACCATTGAACGACATTTGTCAATGGATGAATTAAAGGTTACAGTTCTTTGAATTATAAAGCAAGAATTTAAATCAGGAACTAATTTATCGCACACTTCTCTTTAAAAATACGTTTATTTATTTGTATTTTAAAAATCCTTGAACTGTTTTCATAAAGTAAATCCTCATGTTAAATTGTTATTATTTTTTTTTTTTACTAATAATTTAAAATTATGAAAAGCAAATTAAAAACGAATAACAGAAATTTATCTATTATAAGAATATCATGTGTACAGTTACATTTTGTATTAATTTATTATATAATTTAGTATGTTTTTTTTTTTTTTTTTTTTTTTTTTTTTTTTTTTTTTTACTAATAAATACTGGATTCGTTTTTTAATACAAAATAAGATTATTATATTACGAAATATTTTATATAACATGCTAGTGTGGTGTTTACATAGAGTAAATTCTCAAATAAAGTATTGTTCTTGTTTTTATATTAATGGCGTTTATTCTTAAGCTTTATAATAATTATGTAAATTATGGATTTTTAAAAATCACATTAAAACATCAAAGAATAGTGTATTTAATAAAATAGTAAACAAAATATCATATTATTTTATTTTTATGTATTTTATCATTGATTTATTTAATAATTTTTGAGGAAAAAAATGTATTTAAAACCGAGTATATTACCATTTATACTGAGATTTATTTTAATTGTTTCACATATACTTTCTACTATTTCTAATGTTAATCCTTTGTGTAATAACTTGAGTTAGAACTTCGATAAAACATATATATAAACACACATATATATATATATATATATATATATATATATATATATATATATATATATATATATATAT
Source organism: Salticus scenicus (assembly GCA_963930645.1). Classification (NCBI taxonomy): domain Eukaryota; kingdom Metazoa; phylum Arthropoda; class Arachnida; order Araneae; family Salticidae; genus Salticus; species Salticus scenicus. The sequence continues at coordinate 85,571,225 of OZ005649.1, read as the reverse complement.
ATATATATATATATATATATATTTAAGATGATCAACGTTTTTCTTTGAATGTTTTAATATGGACTTTTATGTAAATGATAAAAAAAGAGTTTCATCTCTATTTATTTATTTTTTAATATTTATTTATTTATTTATTTATTCTTAAAAAATAAGCAAACGTAGTTTTGTATTTGTAAAAATAACAGCAAATAAGAAGCTGCCATTAAAAAAAAAAAAAAAAAAATTAAATTAAACCAATAAATAAAATAAATAAATAAATTGACTATCCTGTATGAGTTTTAAGTAATTTATAGAATTATAATGCAAATATTAAACATTTAAAATATTCATATTAAAGGGATAAACATTCTACTTGCTTATTGTATAATATTAAATTTTGAATGTGATAAACATGGTGGTCTTAACGAAAAACTAAATGGAAATAATAATTTTGTATATCCTTAATGTTATTATTTTTATTATTATTATTAATTCTTATATAAATATAAACATGGAAAATTTATTGAGTTTCAGAAACATTGTAAAATTGTAAATTATATGTAAAAATATAGTCATGCATCTAAAATTCTTGTACAAGATATATGAATTTATTTAAATTTAATATTATAACTCAATAGTTTTTTATTTATTTATTTATTTATTTTATGAACATTCAGTATTTATTAATACTTTTAATTATTACAAAGTTTTTTTTCATTTCGAACATTACAAAACTAACATATGTTGCCTTATTTATTACCATTAAAATACTTTTTAATGAAGTTTAAGTTTTTAATTTGAAACTAAGTGTTTAATTGTGGTTTCATATGTCATTTATAGTTTTATGAAAATTTTTTAAAAATATGTTTTTAATAAAATTCAATTTTAAAGATAAAATAAAAAAATCCTTTTGAATAATATATATATAAAGAAAAGATTAATTAATTATATATTTCTACAATATCAATATATTTAAAGAATATTCCTTTAAAAATAAGTATATTATATGTACTTATATCACTGCCATTTTTGAAGAATTAGGAAAATCTAAACTTTTAAGGTACGTAGCAGAATAGTAGAAAATGTTAGAATTCATAGATCTACATTCATTTATAAATAAAACTCACGTGAAATAATGAAAATTTCATTACACATAAATTTCATACACATGTGTCATATATCTGTATGTTGTTATAATGATCGATTGACGTTAAAAAATTATGCATTATAAAATATTTTTAATAAAACAAAATACAAAAACAATGAATAATAGCTAGTACTTGTCAAATTGTTATACTTTAACCTATTTTGGATGATTTTAATTAAAATACAAACAAATGAATAAAATAGCCATGTTTTTAATTGTACTCTAAAACAATATATTATTACGAATTATTTGCATATTCGCTCTCAACCCGTCAAACGCCGTAAACGTACAGACATGATAGCGACACTTATCGCAGAGACTGCCGTGAATAAATTTTAAATTATTGTTACTCGAACGCGTAAAAATATTTTATTGTAGACAGTAATGCTATAAAATAAAGCTTTGATTATCGTTCAAAATGGAGAATTTACCAACCGATTAACCCTTTAGTATATTTTAATGGTTCGTTCGAAAAACATACTCCTCAGCGATTTTTTTTGTTTTAAGATATTAATTGATACAAATAAAATACGCAAAAAAGGAGTATATATATATATATATATATATATATATATATATGATTTATCAGAAAAAGAAATGACAAGTCATTTACTGAGTTTGTTTCTTTAATGACTCAGCCATCAGCCGAATGAAATTAAGTGACCATTGTCATCCATTTCTGCAATTAATCGTAGATACACTACAGTTTTTTTTTTTTTGGGGGGGGGGGGGGCGGGGGGGAAGCTCTAAAAGCAATCGTAATTCAAAAGATCTATTTCAAGAAATTCCAAGCTTCGTTTAAAAATTAAATGCGTTCAATTTGCTCAAAAAATAAATTATTCTATCTTTTACATTTACTGAAAAATTGCTAAGTATTTGAGTCATTGTTAGAGTCGAACAACGTTTAAAAACGAACCTGTCCCACACAGAACAGAATGTTTCAGATATATTGCAAAAAACTTACAACTTTTCAAAAATGTAACACGTTTAAGTATACTCTCTAATACCTTTCTGAAACATTCGCCCTTTTCGATGTTCTAACTGTTAAGTGATTGAAATGTTTATGTTACGTATCTTTTTTTTTTTTTTTTTTTTTTTCTAATTACGATCGCGGACAATTCTACGTTTTTGTAACAAATATGACATCAAACTGAATATTTCGAAACATTTCTGAAATATTTCAAATGTTTCGATGTTATATGATCGCTATGTTTATGGAACAATTTGTTCTGTTAGGGGAAATTTTGATAATGAATAGCCTGTATTAGTCATTTGCCTAAAAAAAACTGTTTTTTTTTTTTTTTTTTTTTTTTTTTTTTTGTAATCATAATTTTAATATTTACAACAATATCGATATTATTATATTACAAAATGAAATCTTCACTCATATGTAAAATGTTACTTTTTTCCAAGATAAAATACATAATTTTAATAAATTGGTAACCAAATAGATAATTTAAATAAATAATTTTAATTTACATGTATATTACGGAGGATGGGTTTCGATGTTTGGCTTGATTGGTTGGTTGGTTTGCTCAACCTGTATTAAAAAAAATGTAGGAAGAAAATAATTCCGCTTGCTGTGTGTAACATTGGTATTTTCTCTCCATTTTTTTTTTTTTTTTTTTTAATCACAAATCTTGTTTGCAAACAATCGTGTACATTTTTCCATTATATATATATATATATATTGATATTTTTATGATAATGATTTTGTGATCATTATTAAGTATATATGTACAGAGTGTATAAAATATTAAAATATATTATATGTAATTGATTTTGTTTATATAAAATTGATTCCTAAAACTCAATAATTATTTTTAAAATATAATATATATAATTGAATTAGTTTATTAAATATTTGGTTCATAATATTCAATAATTGTAATACTGTGGTTTATTAATCCCCTAATAATGTAAAAAATTTCCATTTTTTAAAAATAAAGCGAACAATAAAGTGAAACATAAAGTGAAACCAGCAATTACTGTACATTATTTGAAGTTAATTGTTGAATGTCTACATATTATTATTTGAAAAGTATTAAAATAATTTCAAAAACTGCTTTTAGATACATAGCTATTTATGAACACACACACACACACATATATATATATATATACAAAAAATATCATATTTATTTTGGAGGAATTTTTAATTTGATTGGATCACTATAAAAATTAATTTCGTTTATATATATCATTATAAAATCGAAAAACTCCCAGAAGTTGTTTTAACCCATTAACCGCCAAAACTCAAAATAATGATTTTATTCAAAATACAAACAGTAATATTCATAATTTTGATCATACATAATAATAACTCAAAATAAAATTATCAAAATTAGTCTTATCATACTAAATACAGGGTGTTGTATTTGTACAACTTCAGTGGAATAAGAGTATAGAATTAATACAAATAAATGTTTACGGAAATTTTCTTGAGGGAGCATAAAACAGAATAAACAACAGATAACTACAAATTTAATTATTTTATTGCGAAAACGTTTTTTTTTACAAGTTATGTAAACTCATTCAAATATGAAGATTTTAAAAACTTTTCACTTGAAATGTGTTTCAAGTTTGAAATCCATTTTTAAACTTAAAACTTTTTTTCAGATCATTTTTTTTTTTTTTGTAATAAAATAAACATCTATTCTTTTTTTACTTAGAAACAATACATAATATAAAAAACCTTTTTAAGTAACTGTTAAACGTAATTATTTCTGGTGTTGCGTGAAAGCAACACTAGCAGGTAATTGTTAAGTAATTGATTAAGTAATTGATTGCAGGTTAAGTAATTGATTTGAACAGCCCTTTAAAAATAAATAAGAAACGAGGAACGATTGTAACAATTAATCTGCAAGGTGCTCTCGTGCCCACTACGATATCCAAACTAATTTATACATTAGGCTTCTTTAAGACATTATTTGTTAAATTTTCATGTAGTTCTCTTGATTAAGGGCCCGCTTCACCGCCGCCGGAAGCCGAAACTAATGTTATTCTATGGAAAATTTTTCTTTATAAATAACTTACTAACTAATACATATTTTTAAATTCTGTTTTCACATTCGGAACTTCCCAGCTGTTAAATTGACGGAACTTCTTTAAAAAATTATTTTTTAAATTATTTTTATATTTAATTCTGAAGCTGCAAAATACGAATTTTCCATATGTGAATTTTTTTCATTTTGCAATTTCAAAATAACATATTAAAAATTTTAAAAAATGCATTTTTTAAAAAGGTGCGTCAATTTAACAGTTGGGAATTTTCTGAATGTGAAAACAGAATTTGAAAATATGTATTAGTTTATAAGTTATTTGTAAAGAAATTTTCCCCATTGAATAACATTGGCTCGGACTTCCGGCGACGGTAAGCGAAGAGGGCCGTTAAGAATAAAAACATAAAAATCGATCGGAGCAAGAAAAAATTATTTTAAAAATGTTTCATAAAAATATTTAAAATTTTCAAATGTTTAATTTCATTGCAATACAAATCAACAGTCAAGAGTTAGGACTTTTTTTTTTTTTTTATTAACTTAATTTAAAAATATATTTGGTATTTCAACTTAATTTTTATGATATTTTCTAAGAAATTTATGTATTTTGTTGAAAACTTACCTTTATTTTCTGCGTTGTAAAATTACTTCACGTGTTTTCTGAACAATATTTTTATTTATATTACAGATCTGATTTATCATAACAAATATATGTCCCAGCTTTCAAATATTTTGTTCGCAGTTCTGCTGGATGCATTTTAGTGAAATGTCTTTTAAAATTTGAATTAATGATAAATCAGTTTGTAGAAATATAAAAATTTGTACAGCTTTCTTTTAAACTTCAGTACATCCCAGACTAATGCGATTTTTTACCGATATTTCTGTTAAAAAAAAAAAAAAAAAAATCATTTAATTTGCTGGAAATTGCTATTAAAAAGTTCTAAGAATCTTTTACAATTTGTCAAGCGAGTTATTGATCAATCGGTGTAAACTGTTAACTGATCATTTGTTGCAAAGTTAAGAACGAACCAACTTATGACTGCTCTACCAATTGAAATGTATAAATGAAACAATAATTATGTTTCCAAATACCGAGTAAGGTATATATATTATTTTATGAGTATGGAAACATGGTTATTGTATTTGTTTACATTTATGCACTTCGTCTTATTAGAGACCGCCATCACTATGACATAGGTTTCAAAACGATGCGTCATATAAAATAATAATAAATATTCAGTCAAACTTAAATACACTTTTTATATAATTTCTTAACTATTTTTTATTATTTTATTACACATGATTTATCCATTTATATAGAGCAAATCTGTATAGAAAAAATACACATGTAGCAAACTTTTTTTTTAACACACTTTAAAAATGAGGCATAATGAGTATTCATTTGATTTACCAACTGTGCTGCGATTTTTCATAAAAATTCTTTTGCTGTCCAAATTTATCAAAAAACGGCGCCATACCGTTTTATTTAGATTTTAATAATCCCATTTAAATACAGATTTTTTTTTTTTAACCAAAATTGATTACAGAATTATAAAAAAAAAAAAAAAAAAAAAAAAAATATTATAAAATGATCTCACATCGACTAATAATTGTAAGCATTGTACATTAGATATTACACTATATTTCAAATTAAGTTTTGAAAAAATACAACAAATAGTTGAGTTCTTTCTATGTAGTTAAGAATTGGTGTACTAGTACATTTTTTGCTTTATTTCAAGATCAATTTTTTAAATTAATTGTATTTTAGTAGAATACCATGTAATTTAAATACAATTTGGAGAAATAATTGATATTTGTTGTATTTACATATTTAAGATATTTAATTTTCACGAATATAATCTCTATAATTATGTTAAAAATTATTTAATATTAAAATGAATATGTTCATAAGGATGTAAAAAAAAAATGTTGTGTTAAAAGCATACTTTATATACTTTTTAAAAGAGTTGAAGTTTTAGGATAATGTGCATCAGCGAGTTTTATAAAATTGCCAGATAAAATAACATTGAGTTAATGAAAAAAAAAGAAAATGAAGAATATTAATAAATATACTATTTATCTATGTATTTATATAAAATAATTTATAAAATATATTCAGCTGCTATTTAAAAAATAAACAGTACGGAAATATTTTATAAAATTCTGTTTAACTCATAATCAGATTTATCTGTTATTTATATATACTGTATCACAATACTCTTAGTAATTTGTGTAAAATTGTATTGCATTTCTACATAATGACTACATTGAAACAAAATATTTAAATATATAAGAGCTATGCTGAAGAACTTAAATGTTGGCAGAAAGAACTTAAATGTTGAGTTTTAACATATATTATTATAAAATATTGTTTTTTAAAGAATATTTGTTTGCTTTAGAATAAAGTCACAATAAATTTATGAATCATATATATAGTTTGTTACTTTTGTTTTTTAACGAAAGACTTATTTACATGAAATGACAAAAGTCTTTTTAAAATGATATGTGTTTAAAATACTGTCGTAAATGTCAAAAAGTGAATGATATGTTGTAGTCTGTCGCGCTATATAATTTAAGAAAAATGCAAATTGTTGTAAAAATGTTTTTTTTCATTGTAAACATATTGTAAAACATTGTAAACATATCACGATATATATTGTATGGAGTGTAGCAGTATCACACTTTTTCACATTTTCATCACAAGAATTGTAGATGATAAAATAAAACTCATTTTTTAAAAATAAGAATGCTACATCATTTATATAGATCCTTACTTGAGTGTATTTTGAAACTAAACATCACATTGCTTTTTCCTATATATATATATATATATATATATATATATATATATATATATATATATATATATTGATACCGGTATGGAAGTTAATGAAGTTAAGAATATATATATATATATATATTTTTTTTTTTTTTTTTTAAGGAAGTTATTAATACATTAAAATATTTAAAGCTGGATTTTTTGTAGGGCAATTACAAACTTACAGTTTCGCTTTGAACACACAGTCGCTTTTAAAACACAATGTACAGGGAACCAGCATGAAACTGTCTTGATTTCAATGATCAGTTGTGCAGAAACTATGAGTCCAAGATATTTGCGGATTGCAGCAATATAAATAGGGACAACAAAAGTTAACATTTCTGCAAACGTTTATTTGTACGAAAAAGTTACGCTTTTGTGCAAATTAATATGGGTTTCGTTCGTAGCTCGCAGAAAGTCGAGTCAATATTCAATTTGCGATTTTTTTTTTCTTTCCGTGAAGTAAAATTGTCCGACTATGCTGTCACGCAGCAAAGCACACTATACATTAACTTTGATGCTGTCTTTGACACGTTCTCTAACAAAATTAGGTTGTTCGGAAACCCAAATAAAAATGATGTGACGATCAACCACTTCCGATGGGCAAAATGTTAATTTCAATTTTGCAGAAAAATAAACATTGGCAGTTGCTCTTAATGATCTTGCAAACTGCAAATCTCTAAGAATTTTTTTCCCACATAAAATTAACATTTGAAATCTGGGATGTTTCATGAGGACACCTTGTACATTATAAATTAAAGAGAAAAAAATCCGCAAAATAAGCTGTTTAGCTCGAATTTTTGTAATACATGTATAAACATAATTATTTTTGAAATATGTATATATAGCATTGAATCATTTTGTGGTAATAATTTAACCTGAATTAAACTTTAATTAATTTATATATAAATTAGCAATAATCTATTAGTCTTATTCGATAAATATATAATTCGATATTTCTATTTGTTTAACAAATAGGTAAAAATTAGTCATTTAATAATATAAAAGGATAATAATGTTTATTACACAATACAAAATTTTATCTCTCTATATATGCATATATGCACATATATACAAGGTGTCCGAAATTAAACGACTTTAATTTAAAGATGTCTACAGACGAAACTATTGTTTAGAAATATTTATTGAAATTTTTTTATTTTTCCGACTGAGTAAAAATAATGCCTCGACCGGGACTCGAACCCCGGATCTTTGACTTACAAGGTCAAGGCTCTACCAATTGAGCTATCCAGGCCGACATCCCGGTCAGCATTACTCACTCAGACAACCTCTTAGGCAGAAACAATCTGGTCTATCATTTAGATAGCTCAACAGAAATAAGCCGCAGGAAATGGAAAACACCATTAAACAATGGGAGAATGAAATACAATTTTTTAATAAAATCACACAATCAACTGTGGAATAAAATCATATTTATTGAATTTTTTTTATTTTTCCGACTGAGTGAAAATAATTATTTTGTTAATTCTGTTTATTCCACCCCCCTCTGCCCTTAAAGGGGGAGAGGGAGAAATTTCGTAAAATCCCTCTATAGTGCGTGTTGGGAATTCATAAAGAACTACACATAAAATTTAGTCTTACTGAGATAATTTGAAGCAAAGTTAAGCTTGGAAACGTGTTTATCCCCCCCCCTGACCTAAAATGGGGGAGGGAGAAATTTCGTAAAATACCTTTATAGTGCGTGTTGGAAACGCATAAACAAACCACACATAAAATTTAATCTTACTGAGATAATTTGAATCAAAGTTATGCTTCGAAACGTGTTTATTCCCCCCTACCCCGTAGGGAGGAAAGGGGGCTTTCGCAAAATCCCGTTACAATGGGTGTTGGACACACGTAAATAAGCCACACACTAAAATTTGTGACCTTAGCTCCTATAGATTTTTACGGATGAATTTAGCGCTAAAAGAGGGGGTCGAATTTGCCCCCTTGTAACTCCCCCCAATATCAAAAATAGGAAAAAATCAAAAGTACGTTTTTGGAAATATCCTCAAGAAGACTCTTGCCGATTTTCTATACATTTGGGCTATTATTGGTAGAGTTTTACTCGAAAATCCGTATTTTGCTAAATTTGCCTCTGAAAATCGTTTTTACCCCCTCCCCTCCTTAAAAATCCAAAACTCAAATCGCAGAAAATCCTTTTTTTGCACTCAAGTCCAGACTCTCTCTCTGCAATTTCTTCACCGTGAAGCAATTTTTAACCGATTTATGCTTATAACGTTAGTTTTTGCCTTCTGTCCCCCAAAAGGGGAGCGGGGGATATTTCGCAAAATCCCGCCTTAATGGGCGTCAGGGTCCTAAAACCAACGTGTTCACCAAAATTTGCGAGTATATCTCGCATAGAATCACCACGGCTGTGTTGAGTAAGAGAATCAGTTATTTTACTCTTTTATTCCCCACCACGCTCCCAAAGGGTTAAAGGGGGAGGGGCTTTCACAAAATCCCGTTACAATGGCTGTTAGACATACGTAAATAAGCCACACACTAAAATTTGTGACCTCAGCTCCTATAGATTTCCACGGACGAATTTAGCGCTAAAAAGGGGTAGAGTTCTATTTGCCCCTTCGTAACTCCCCCCCAGAATCGAAAATCGGAAAAAATCGAAAATGAGTTTTTCAAATACCTTCAAGAAGACCTTTGGCTTTTTTTTTAATATCATTGAGCTAATACTGCTAGAATGTTTCTCGAAAATCCATATATTGCTAAATTTCCCACCGAAAATGCTTTTTACCCCCTCTCCCCCTTAAAAATAAAAAATTCCAAAATCCCTGAAAATGATTTTTTTGTACTTAAGTCTAGTCTTCCCATCTGCAATTTTTTCATCGTGAAGTAATTTGGAACCGAGTTATGCTTATAAAGGTGTTTTTGCCTCCTGCGGCGCCGAAAATCATTTTCACCCCTTTTCCCCCTTAAAAATCTAAAATTCCAAAATCTCAGAAAGTGATTTTTTTTTTTTTTTTTTGCATTTATGTCTAGTCTCCCCTTCTGCAATTTGTTCACTATGAAGTAATTTGGAGCCGAGTTATTCTTATAAAGGTGTTTTTGCCTTCCGCACCTCCGAAAATCATTTTCACCCCATTTCCCCCTTAAAAATCCAAAATTCCAAAATCGCAGAAAATATTTTTTCGTATTCAAGTCTAGTTTCCCCATCTGCAATTTACTCATCGTGAAGTAATTTGGAGCCGAGTTATGCCTATAAAGGTGGTTTTTGACTTCTGCCCCCCGGGGGGGGGGCAAAATCCCGTCTTAGTGAGCATCAGGTTTTAAAATCAACCTGTTCACCAAAAATTGTGACTCCATATCCCATTGGATCGACACAGCCGTGTTGAGTCAGTGAGTGAATCAGTGAGTTTACTCTTTTATATATATAGATTCTTAAGAAAAGAGAGGGTTACTTACAAACTTTGAATAAACACCATAAAATGCAATAAACTCGCAACAATTGTTTCGGGTCGAAAAAACACACGACCCGTCATCAGGCGAATAAAGTAAGCACGAGTGCTGCAGTCAAAGCAGCAACGCACCAGCACTCGTGCTTACTTTATTCGCCTGATGAAGGGTCGTGTGTTTTTTCGACCCGAAACAATTGTTGCGAGTTTATTGCATTTTATGGCGTTTATTCAAAGTTTGTAAGTAATATTTTTTACAACGCCAGTTTTGTGGTGCTGTTATTTTAAAAGAGAGGGTTTTGCTGCAGATTTCAATTTAAAGTGTAATTACTTTCTCTTACCCATCAGGTAGAGAAAGTATTGTTTTGGGGTCAAATTTTCGAACGCGAGTTTTTCGTATATTTACATGTTCTGAGGTCCCCTGAATACGAAAATAATGTTTTAGCAAATGGTCTGTGTGTATGTCTGTGTGTCTGTGTGTTTGTGTGTGTGTCTGCCTGTTATCAGCATATCTCAAAAACAAATTATGGCAGAAAGTTCAAACTTGGTATTCTAAATGTGTATCATATAAGGATTCTACAGTAAGCTTTTCGTTAAGCTCAAGTAAATGGTTCGTGTACAGCGACAATCAGGATAATTCTAATACATTATGTCTATGGGGAAAATTGCAGGTAAGTAGAGTTTACCGTCTATAGACTGCACTAAACCAAATGAAACGAATATATATTTTTTGTAATAGTCAACAGGGAAAACAAAATTGTGTATGTAGGAGCCTCGCCTCCCCCCTGGGAGGAAGTCCCTACTCGAGGGGAGTAAATTTTCATGATGGGTATCTTTCAAAAGAGCTCGCCAATACATTTAAAACGAATGGTTGAACCATCGATCTGCGATAATTTAAAACAAAGTTATCGATTTTTTTTTTACTTTAAAAAAAAAAAAAAAAAAAAAAAAAAAAACGTATTATTATCGTATTATTATTATTATTATTATTATTATTTATTATTATTTTTTTTTTAAATATTGAGAAAAAAATGGATTTTTTGGATATTTAGTGTTATACTACTTCTCTAATATGGAAATCGTCTGCATTATCATGAAAAGTAATTTTTTTAAATAATAATAATTTTTATAAATTATTTTTTAAAAACAGTATTTTTTTAAATAGCCGAATTAAATTCTATATAAATGTATATGCATTAATGAAACGGGGGGTTGAGGGGGACGGTAGTCCCCCTCACACAGAACTAATTATCATATAAAACTCTTCCGAAGCCTAATTTGAATTGTTTAACACAGGTTTACATAACAGTATTCGTTATCTTACCTATTAAACTGCAACGTGTATTTATACCATTAAATTTCAGGGAAGAGAAATTCGTGCTAGTGACACACCAGATTATTTTTCATTATAACTCTAAAATAAATTTGCTCTATTCTGAAAAAAAAAAAAAAAATCCGCACGTTATATCTATTTTAAATTGATAGTTTTTTTTTTTTTTTTTTTTAATACTTTCTTATATGTTATACTTTATACAGTAGAAAGAGAATGCCCAGTAGTCGAGCAAATCAAGTAGTAATGTCATCTAATGTTTATATATATATATATATATATATATATATATATATATAAGTACAGCTAATTAATATATTTCTGAAAGTCAATGGAGGGTTTTTTTTTTTTTTTTTTTTTTGAGTCAGATTAAAAAATAGCATTGAGTAAAACTGTTCCATAAATAAATCATATATACGGCATATTTTGAAATTTTATCAGAACTACTTACTTATTTATTTATTTATATTTTACAGCCATTCTATTAAAACTCTATTTTTCCTATTCAGAATTTCTATTTTTCACTGTTAAAATGTTACAAAATAAAGTATGTTTTTTTTTCAAAATAACTGCTATTTTTAATTTATAAGTACATAAAAGCGAAATTAAAATAATTAACAGAAAAATACATTTATTAATTTGTTTCATAAGCATCTTTACATCAATATTATACCTTATATAGATAAATATTAATTCTATCAAATATAATTTAATTTGACATGCAAAATCATTTTTTGTTTATGTGTGTAAAATGTCAGTTTAGAAAAGAAGATATACCCTATATTATATAAAACTGTTTTGAGTTGAGTTGAGTTGTGTTGTTAAGGCCGATCGACTGCACTAGGGTCCTAGGCTTGACTATATTTAAACCACAACCACTGTTAAAAATAGTTTCTTAAAAATGAGCTAAACATTCTCAAAATAGTTCTGAAACAATATATACTTAAATCCCATGTACTCATGTTTGAGTATATTGACATGTCAAACATTCTTATTAGTCAACTCCATTTTTGAGCATGTCCATATACTCAAAAATGTGTACATGGTTTTTCAAATTTAAGTATATACTGTTTCGGGGCTATTTTGAGACAATTTAGCTCATTTTTAAGAAACCATTTTTAACAGTGGTTGTGGTTTAAATATAGTCAATTATATATTGCATCATAAGGATTAGAGTGCATTGTTATATTGTTATAATATTTACTTATTTTTTTCATTCAATTCGTTTCGGCATTAAAATAATAATAATAATGATAATATATTGTATATTTTCCTTTATTTCTTTATGTACAATATCTTAAGGTTGTAAAATTTAGTAAAATTAAAAAAAAAAAAATCGTTTTAAAATTCTGTGTATTGCATGAATATTTGCTTAATGATACATGCATGGAAGATTGCAATATGGTTAATATTAAACTGACAGTATTCAGAATTCAATTGGTATGGTTATATCGATATTACCGGAATGAAACTTTTTATGGAAAGAGAAATAGTTTAAAATTCAGCTAATAACTCGTTGTTTACGTATTAAAAGCGATGCAAATGAGTAAGCTGCAATTGGATTTTTTTTTTTTTTTTTTTTTTTTTTTTTTTTTTATGATGATGACTATTCCTGTTTTTCAGCGGCATCATCGTTGTTAGTAAGTAATTCGTTCTAATTGCAAAAATAATTTTAAAGCAGAATGTATTTAAATTTGTTTTAGGCCACCAAGATGTATCTATTCTCAATAATTCTATTTTTTCCGAATAAAAGACAGATTTCTCAGTAATATAATCCCCATTTGAATTTTCGCCCGAAACCCATCAGTACATTCCAAACATTGGTTTTGAAGTTTGTATTTCGATTAAGGTCTATTGTCTGCGCTTGTGCCCTATGGCCTAAGCGCGAGTGTTCTCTGTGGGGATCTTTCTAAGGGGCCCTAGCCTGTATTTATGCAAGTCTCGGAGAAAACCACGGTAAGCTTCGAACAGCTAGGTGGACGAGCGCTACCTGAGATCGATCCCAACACCTCACATCTACCAGCTTTGAGCGTAGAACCGCGCAGCCGCTGGTGAACCATAAAATTCTTTTAAATGGCGGTTTACTGAGTTAAGAAAATCCTCCCTACTAAATATTATAAAAAGTTTTTTTTGTAAAAATTTTGTACTTGCATTTGATATTTTTCTAATATTAAATAAATTTGCTTCTTTTGTAGGATGTCCATAAGTATACTCTCTTTAGAAAATCAGTTTACAAAAATATGTTCCTGAAGTCATGGATTTTTAATTATTTTGACAATATACTATTTAACAAGTAATAACAATTTTGACTGTTAGATATCTCTATTCGTAAAGAAAAATTAACTGAACACCGAAAAGCAAAATTTGCAACTCATTCCCAACCAAAATATTTATTAACACTCTTAACTTATAGAAATTAGATTGAATTGATGAAAAATAACTCCGGAAATAAGTTCCATTTACTTAATTATAACTTGAAAATATTATCTGCAATTTACGCATTCGCCTTTGCATTAACCTAAGAATTCTACCTACAAAATACTCTCTATCATATCAAACTCTCCAGAAAACTATGTCAAAATAAGAAACAGTATAACAACAATTCGGCAGAAATATTCTTTTGTTCATATGGAAGTATATTGACAGCAACGCAAAAGTAAATAGTGAATATTATATGAAATGAGTGTTAAAAAGACAGCTGTACATTCCCAGATGAATTAACGAAACTTTCTGTTTGCAAGATTCAGTATGAAGTTTTGAGTGATTAAGATCATGAGAACATTAATATATACTTTAAGAAGAGTTGAAGAAATAATTATTAAAATAGTTTTATTTTAAGCATATTAGATGAAAGGATACATTTTCGAGGAATATTTAAACATAACAAGTTAATTCATCCGTTCTTAATTTATTATTTATTTTGTTTATAATAAATATAAAGAATGCTAGATTTTTCGAAAAATATATCACTATTAGATTTTTTTTCTAAATAAAATAAAATTGCGATATTTGATTTTAATTGTTCACATTTGAAACAACTGTTTATGTTCAGAGATTAAAATTCCCTTGAAGTGGAAATGCTTTTTTACTTTTTTCTATATTCAATAGAAAAAAGTTCGTAAAAATGGGTTTTTGATGGATTTACGCGTTTTGAAGAGTCTTGAACACGATTTCACAGTTTTTAGAAAATGTTTGTCTGCTTGTGACAAAATATTTTGGCAAATTATATCATCGGAAATACTGCACAGAATTTTATATATATATTGGTATATAGTTGCACTTTGACATAAATTTATGCTTATCAACTTTTCGAGAAAAGTCGTTGAAAAGGTGTCGTTGTCATCCCGCTTTTTCTAAATTTTTAACATGGTGGTATTTCACAAAATTTCGTATAAATACCATAAAAATATTTCTTTTCTTCTATGAATCAGTATGAAATTAAAGGAATTATTCATAATAGTGGCCTGAAAAAAGTTTCGTATATGAAGGAGCATCGCATCTCCCCTGGAAGGGCCGATTTCCACGATGGTTATCTTACAAAAAAGCTCTCAAATACCTTTAAAATGGATAGCTGAACCAGTTATTTGTGATAATTTAACACGTTCAATGCCATGTCAGCCATCGGTGGCTGACACTGAACTTTCCGTTTAGGCCGCGTCAGCCACCGGTGACTGACAGATATGATATAAAACTAAATATGATAAATTTAGTTTTATATCATGTATGACAAATATGATATAAAACTAAAAAAAAAAAAAAAAAAAAAAAAACATAGTTTTAAGTAATTACTGACAATTTATTTAAAGTGTAGTTAATTTTTATTTATTATAAGATTATAAAAATAAGGCATTTTAATGAAACACGATAACATAACACGCTTCTAAGCAGCGCGCGTGGCTTGAATGAAATTTCCTTAAGAATTCGAGTTGCGTTCAACGTGTTAATATATATGTATGTATATATATATATATATATATATATATATATATATATTGTTTTGTTTTTAACAAAAAAAAAAAAAAAAGAAAAAAGAATGTCTTGCTTTTAATATGTCAAATACAGAGCAAAATTGACTTGCTTTGGATATTCAGAGTTACGCTTCACTATAAAATAATAGTCCACAGGAAAGAGATACAGATACATTAAAATTGTCTTTATCAGGGAAGATAATTTTAATGAATTTTTTGCACTGAGTGAATTTGTATAAGAAAATATAGAAAAAGTCGTGTGCTGGCCACAACATACTAGTTCTTCAATAATTTCAATGATTTTTTTCTTTATCGAATATATATATATATATATATATATATATATAATGCATGACTTTTAAATGAATTGCTGTTTCCAGCTTTGCATGATTAATCAATATATAAACAACTAGATTTTTCAATAATTATATTTACAAAGCTAGATTATTACTAGCATTTAGTTTACCTTAAATGTACTTGATTTAAGTCAAAATAATATCAATATTTATTTATTTTAATAATCATTGGTATTTGAACAGATATTTATCTCATAAGTGTTACTTTGTTTCGCAAATAAAGTTCTTAACTTCGAATAAAAATGCGTTTAATGAAAAATTATAGATTTTGTTTGCATATACAAGGAATAGCTAAATTTTTTTAAGAAAATAATTTATTTACATAAATAGTATTTATGCAATACTCTCTTGAGACAGGGTAAACATTCTGTTGTAATAATGTAAAAAAAAAAAAAAAAAAAAAAAAAAATGTTGCTAGAACATAATAATACACTTTCTGAAGTCTATATAATCAATATAACTTTCATTTAATTTTAATAATGTCTTCTTTAGAATTATTTAGAAACATCAGTTTTATTTCTCAATTTTCATGAAGTGACAACTGGTAACACAACAATGCATCAGAATTTAGTTTCCTTTCGGGTCCAGAACGCAAACTCAGGTAGAAAAAATGTGCCAGTTTTTATTTCAGTTGTAGGAAGGGTTATTTCTTTATTGTTGTCCAAGAGGATTACGTTTAAAATTTTATTGTCTCTTTCCACAAAATTAACTCTTCATCTATTTTATTTTCTAAACTATTATATATATCTTTCTGTTATTGATCAGTTAGTATAATTTTAAGCAAGAAATATTACCTCATTATATTGAAAATGAACACTCATATAAAGTTTCTTCTCTCCAATCATTTTGTATAGAGAAACAGCAATTGGTTGTGCAATATTCTCTTCTTTTATTATTTATTATTAGTGAATATCTTTTACTTCATTACTACATAGGTAATATATTTTCTTCAAATTTTGTGCTAAATGTTTGATTTATAGATACATACATACGTACATACACACACAAACATACACACATACATATATATATATATATATATATATATATATTTCTATATATATACATATATGTATGCATGTACTATACTTGTGGATTATGAGATTAAAAACATTATTTTGGAAAATGTTTTTCATCTCTTTATTTTGTCCACCAGTATGAATATATATATATATATATATATATTGCAAAAAGTATCCCTTAATTAAAAATTAATACAATCATGAATAAAATCTAACATAAAATCTATAACTGTAGAATTATTTATTAATTCGTATCTTTAAATCACAAGTATTTTGCCCTTCTCAATAGTTGCATTTTCTAAAGTAATATTTATGAGAAGTAAAATTCATGAGATTTATTACAAACTTCTTCAATAGAGTAAACTATAACTATTTTCTTTGAAAATTCTGCATGTCTCTTAATTAATAAAAAAAAACATACACTATTTACTTATTTCATTATTTTTTATATTATATATATTTAAAAAAATGTGTAAATTAAATGGTTAATATTCTTGAGAAGTAATAAAAATTCTCATTATAACCAAATACATATTTCAATATACAGCAATCAAAAAATTAAATTATTCGTTTCTACATCTGCACATTGTAAGAAGGAACAACATAATTTTTTCATTGCTGTTTCTTACTGTAATATGCAAATATTTTGCAAGCAAATAGTAATAACTTACTGCGTGTAACACCCATGAGCTACATGTGAAGACACAAGATGCATTTATGTTTTTTTTTTTATTATTATTTCCAGTATTTTAATGATATCGTATTTTGTATTTTAGTAATATACCTTGCATATTCGTTTAATTCCCAATTATTACATTGTATTTACTATCATGTATAAAAGCAAATGTTTCTCCAAAGTATAAAAAAAGATTCAGATTATGCGGGTTGTTAAACAGAACAAGTAAATTTGTATTACCTGCAAACTAAAGCATTAGAAAAAGACTATTATTTAAAAACGTTGGTGGGGGGAGGGGGGTTATGTAATGGATGCATTGAATTCAATATAAAATAATACACCGTTTCATGCTATTATAGTGTGAAAATATGAAAATATGAAAAAGAAGGAAACTGGGACATCAATGTGACAGCTGATGATATATTAACCCTAATAGTTTAGAAACGAATAAACTTATTACATATTAATCTAAATTTAAATACATAATAATTAAGTTAAGAATTTTTATGATTATTACTAATTTTATTGTTAAAGATTTATTTTAAATACAGTTTTATTAAGAATTTAAATTCAATTTTTTTACATAATGATGGTTGGAAAAAAAATAAGTTTCCCTACTTAGTCTCATTAAAAAAATATTAATGTCCAGCATTAAATATCATTAATTATGACTTTTTTTAATTACAATGTTCGGCATGAAAATTGCCCCAACATTATTTATGAAAGTTTTTATATAAAATGACCTCCTGAATCCGAGTATGACGGTCATTTTGCTGTATCACCCACCGTTTTCCACGGTCCCTATTTTTATCACTTTTCGGTAATTTTATGGCTATAAATTTGATTTTATGGGGGGGGGGGGTTATTTTAACTATTAAATGTCTTTTGAGGGGCTACAGAGTTGGAAAATTCTAAAACATGAACATTTGCGACAAACAGAAAATATAGGGGGGGGGGGGGGAGTTGCCACAGAATTTATGTATTACACTTCTTCTGTTTTTAAATCTATTATTAATGTAATTTATTAAACATTATATATATAATTGTTTTTGAGTGTTAAAATAATTATTTTCCATTCTCCAAATCAATTTCATGGTCATAAAATATCAATTTTATAGCCATAAAATTAACGAAGAGTGATACAGATTGGGAGAGGAGGTGACATCCCCAGAAAACAGTGGGTGATGGTGCAAAATGGTGGTCATGTTCGGATTGAGAAGGTCAATTTACATAAGAATAAAAAAAAAATTATCAGATGCCGAATTTTTCTCAGCGTAGTGTTATTGTAAACATTATGTTGGTCTTTGTACAATGCCCCACATGCAACATCGATGTTCTATACATGAATATATCACAAATTTAATAAATAAGATTAAATTTAAAAAAATACTAAGTTCATTTAAATTATTTTAGTATTATTCGCATCTTTGTAATTATACATAGTCAGAATTACAAGCTAATGTTACTATAAAATATGGCTTTCCTTCTATCTTTTATTTTTCTTAATAGAAAAAAATATATTGTATATATATATATATATAATTCTACAGTATACAGTATTATATTTTTATTCACTTATTACAGAAAGTATTAAATTTATAAATCATTAAACGGGTATACTAAAAAACGTCTAGCATTGAAAGGGTTAAAACTTAAATGAGTATTTTATTTTTAATTGAATGTATTCTTTTATTTTTTAGCCTATATATACTATATATAACCCAAAAATCAATGACCAAGGGAATAAATATATGCATTCCAAGAAATATTTCGTAAAACAAATAAAGTTTTGATTTATGTGTGTAAACGAATGCATATTCGGGAATAAAACATAATAAGACACAACGGAACGAATATAAATACAATAAATCTTCTGCTTTACTGCAGCTAACAGAGCACAACCCCCTGGCATTTTATATAGTAAATTTATCACATGAAAACAAATTCCAGGCGGAAAAAATTCATTTACAGTTAAACAAATATTGTTACACTACTTTTTATATAAATGTATTTTTTTTTCATTATTTCAGGATGCTAGGCAACGATCTTGTTTCTTTTTAATGGTAAATATTTTTCTTTATATTTATAAAAATAAAAATTCATTTTTAAAAGATATTTCTGTGAAAGAAAAGTTACAGTATAATTTTTGAAAGAAAATGTGTTTAATATGTATACTTTTAAATACGTCACTATATTTTAGAGAGGGCGAAAAACTTAAAGGCATAAAACATTTCGTAATTTTTATTTTTATTTTACAGTTACATAAACAAGAAATTTTACTATTACATATTCTATGTTACACGTGTTTATATATCTACTAAAAAAAAAAAGATAATATTCAGTTTCCAAATGCACTTTTATAATTTCACTTAGTGCCTTTGAAGAAATAAATAACAAATATTTTTCAAATATTACTTTTTGTATATACAGAGGTGGAAAAAAATAATCCAGACACCAAGAAAAAATGAATTTAGGAAAACAAAATTTAGAAAAAAACATTCTTCATAACACACTTATTTGATTACAGTTTCAAGGTAACAGGATGAAGTATAATTTCACTTATTATAATTTCATGTATTACAATTTCACTTAGTGCCTTTGAAGAAATGAAAAAAAATATTTTTCAAATATTTCTTTTTGTATATACAGAGGTGGAAAAAAATAATCCAGACACCAAGAAAAAATAAATTTAGAAAATCAAAATTTAGAAAAAAACATTCTTCATAACACATTTATTTGATTACAGTCTCAAGGTGACAGGATGAAGTATAATTTCACTTATTATAATTTCATGTATTATAATTTCACTTAGTGCCTTTGAAGAAATAAAAAAAAAAAAATATTTTTTAAATATTTCTTTTTGTATATACAGAGGTGGAAAAAAATAATCCAGACACCAAGAAAAAATGAATTTAGAAAAAAAAAAATTTAGAAAAAAAAAATTCTTCATAACACATTTATTTGATTACAGTTTCAAGGTGACAGGATGAAGTGTACGCGAGAAAAAACATTTGAAATTTGAAATAATATTAGTAATTACTGTAATCACTACTATTTTAAATAGAAGCTCGCAAACTAATATGTATTCTGTCGTACAGATTCATATACTATTTTGTAGTATGGAATTCTTTGCCGTCTACATATGATCACTCAAATCATCGCACGTTGATGATGGTTGTGGATGGCGCTCGATTTGTCGTCCAATCATGTTTCATACGTTCTCTACGGGAGAATGATCTGGCTATCCCACAGGCAAAAGTAGCATACTACCTTGGTTGATACACTATAGAGCATGCTGTGTAACAGCAGCAGTGTAAAGACGAATGTCATCGAATGTTGAAAAACAACACCTAGAATTATGCTTATGAAACATAGAAAAAGTAGTTCTTATACCAATCGGACGTATACATTCGTAGTCAAGGGGGTTAGGATAATGATAACAGTATTTTAACTGCCACAGGAAGTATCTCCCAACTTTGTAACACCTGGAGAATAAATTGATTTTCTTAGCTGCAAGCAATTTTGCTCCAACCGCTCCCCTGGCCTCTTTCTAACCCAAATGTGACCATAACTGGCACTAACAAGGAAACAATCAAAAGGTGCCATCTTCGAAAAGGATTGAAAAAAATATATGTGATTATACATAAAACACCAGAAAATGAAAAAAAAATATCGGCTGAAATTAATTACAGCGACCACAAAAAAATTATCAAAATTAAGCATATTTGGCTATTTTACACTACTAGGCGATTCAAAGTATTCAAAGATGGATGGAGGCCGCTCACCACTATGCAGCGGTTTTGAGCGATTTCAACCTCCAAAGAGGGGCTCTGACGACAAATGCCACATAACAATGTGAAATTCTGAAAGAATCCGTTTCTAGAGGTTATGTCTCCCCGTTGTTTATTACATAAACATAATAATAATAATAATAATAATAATAATAATAATAATAATAATAATAATAATAATTACAATTTCTGCCAGATATAAAATCCCACGCGACAGAGTGCAGCGGTTAATTAAAAAGACAAAATTTAGGCTTCTAATGACGAGGGCAACAGAGATTAAAAACAGAGATGGTTGTTGATGAGGAATGTCTAATTTGAGAGCCTTATATAACGAGGAGACCATGGTTATAGTCCGAAGTTGCGCAGGGAAGCATATATACAATCTTTACCCGAATTTGATTACGGGGGAATTTCAGTACTCCGGATTCGCTGTTTCCTTTACAGTCGGCTCTGACGTCAGGCCATATGCTGAATTGTAATTGTTATAAGTTTTTCTATAATTAAAACAAAATGTCTGTCTCTTTGGAAACAAAGCTGCTATCTTCGTTTCCTAATGAAGTGGAATCAATTTGGGCGAATATCATTACAATACGCGGCAATATTAAAAATTTAGAAGACTACAATGTATTGGTTAAAGAATTAGGTAAATTAACTAATACTAAATGGAACTCAAGATCATAAAATCCATCTGGATAAAAATTTATTTACTCGTAAGTATTACTATTTGTCATTTTATTCTAACGTATTGTAAATTTTTATATTCTAAATTTTATAAAGCATAGATAAGAAAAAAAATCATTACTTAATGTAGTAAAATACCAAAAAAATGGAAAAATGTAGTACGGTCATTAAGATATTTGGAAAATGGAAGGTAATGTATCCTAATTTTTTGGTGCCTCCCATTAGAAGAATATAAATATCAAACAAGCAGTTTTCAGTAAAATTCTTCAGTAAAATTTTCAAACGTATATCAGTTTTAATCTTTTAAGAAATTTAATGAACTTAATATAATTAGTTCCAATAGGATGTGATATATGTAAACTATTCCCCACTTTCCTGTTAAAGAAATATAAATATTAAGCATATTGTTTCTCATAATAAACCAATATTAGCAGAAAGATTAGTTCATAAATCGCAACGTTTAAGAACGATATTTTACATTTCTGTAATACATGCACAGGCACATATATATATAATGTGAAGAATTTAATAACGTTATAAAAATTAGCAATTAATAGATACATGATAATACCAAACACACGCATATCAGTCATTGTAATTCAATTTAAATGTTACTGAAAATCACAGCATGTATGTTCTACATTCATGAAAATTTATATAATTCATGCATCGATGACTTGACACATGCCTATTCAAATTTACCTTAATCGATTATGAAGTTTAATGTTAACATATTTCAAATAATTTGAATGTACACTGCAAATAAAAGGGTCTTAAAGTAAGACCAAAAAACATTTGAAATGGCATTTGAGACACATAAATGTCTTAAAATATAGATTAGACATTATGGATATTTTAATTTAATACAGAAATATGTCTGAAATACCATTTTAGACACAAAAATGTCTGAAACACGTAAATACGCAAATTTTCAGACAGCAAAACGCGTTTGAATTTTCAGACACTTTAGAAATTCAGACACTTGCAATACTTAAAAATTTTTTCATATGGAATTTAAGAAAATATGCTTATCCTACTTCTTTCCACATTCAATAAATATATTATTATTTTATATAATAAGCAGTTAAGCTACGTAAACTATAGTAGATTTATGAAATTAAATTTTTATGGAATAATACTCTAGAGATGTGAATGATATTTGTATGCTATTATCTTTAATATAATTCCTAAACAACATACAACATAATTACATAAGCTTATTTCGTTAAAAACAAATAATAATAATAATAATAAATTGTCTTTAAAGCTTTCTTATATTAAAAGAAAAAGTGGTAAGACGGATGTAGCAAGTATGAGAAAGCGAATTTATAAGTGAATAATCCTGAATAATTTGTGCATAATTATTTCTTTCTCCTTATTATTATTCATTTAAAAACTCTTTTTTTTCACATATTTAGCTGCATCTAAATGTAAAACAATAAATTTTCTTGTATTCATGATTATAGTTTGTTTTTATTTAAATATCACTTTAAGGAAAGAAATCGTTATCATGGAGGGCTGCAACCTTCACATACTTGTTATGCATTATGAAAACATTCTGTACCTCTAGATATAATATTTAAGATAATAAATAATTATGAACTTTAAGATCAATACTATGAATAGTTTTATAGCAAAAAATCAGATCTAAAACTTAACGCTGCGATTTGTTTCGCGAATACTGATATATCTTATCATGAAAACTCATTATAATAATATACGATGGTGGCGTGATTGGTAAATGCTTGAGTCCGACCGTGCTTATCTCGAGGTTTCGTTTTCCACGGCCTGTGTAAGTTCGAATCCCAACGCCGGTAATGATACATTTTTTTTTTTTTTTTTTTTTTTAATAAATTAAATATTTTATTAATAGATTTTATATCAAACCAATTATAAAATCTATTTTTAACAGAAAAACATAATCGCGCACTGTATTTAATTATTTATTTATTTATTAAAACGCCTTAAAAATGGTGCAGTGTTTTTAAGCCTAACATGGCGGTGTTTTTAAGCCTAAAACATGGCGGCGTTTTAAGACATTGCAATGTCTTAATTTCAGATGCAAAAAAGTGTCTTAAAAAGTAAGACTTTTTTTTTCACTTAAAAAATGACCATCCATTTAAGACACTTTTGTAACTGAGTTTAAGACATTTACGTTTACAGTGTACATAGCATAATTATAAAGGTTTTTCTTTGCCTTTTCTGTAAAAGAATATAATCATATGCTCGCCGGAATCTATACAGGTTATGCGACGATGACCTTATAACATACCTACCAAAGTTTAACTCAATTTCGTAAGGTGTTTGCATGCTATCATGTTCACTAGTACACACATAGATGCGTATTGTTGGCCTGAGAAAGTAGCGCCAAATTATCACAATCGAATTTTGCATGATTACAAAGCAAAGTACATATTTGGAAAATAATAAATTGGGCAAATTTAACAAATTAAAACATTCTAAAAGCCTTCTTGATAAACTATTGAAGAAAGATATTTTGATTAAAAAAAGAAAAAAAAAAACAGAATAACCAGGGATGTCTTTATTTCAATTTAAAGGTTTTTTTTATATCTTTCAACACCATTTTTTAATAATTTACACTATTTATTTATATATTTGTTTGTTTGTTTATGAGGGGGTGAGGGAGAAGGAGAGGATTAAAGGCTAATTTATTTGGAGACATTTAATTATTATTTTTATAACAACATACGGATCTTAAATATTTTTTCTTTCTTTTCTTCTTTTTTAAAATAATTTAAAATAAAATAAAATAAATAAACACTGCGAGAGGCAAAGAGAGGACTATTTCTTTCAAACAGCAAACAGGTTTTCTCACCATTTTACCATACTCCATCATGACAAATTTAGTAATAAATGGAATATATCGTAATTAAATACATCTCAAGAGAAAACTTATAATTAAGTAAATAATTACTTGAGCAATGCTATAGCGCATTTCTTACATGCATATCCATTACACCATACATATTTTTAAATAAACCTTTTCAGATAACTTAAATGTCTTACATATAAAATATTCTTTTTTTATTAATCTACTGTTCATAATATTTCATAATATCTCATTCATAATATTTTTAAGCTTTTAAAGAATCTTATTTAAAAAAAAAAAAAAAAAAAAATATACACAAATGTATGCCTAATTAAATTAACGAAAGGAAATATAATTTAAAATGCAAATATAAAATAGATATTCTATAAAGCAACAGATGGCGTCACTACATATTTTTAAATGCTTTTAAATAATTAGGTAATTATGTCTAGCACACAATTGTTCATGATTGAAAACACATTAGAAATAAAAATTACTTGGATATTTAAACTCGAGTAATCTGGTGTATATTTATTTAACAAGTAAAAAAAAAAAATGTTTTAGAAAAATATCATATAAACATAGAATCGCTTTGCAATTTTTTTTTTCGTTTAATTCATCTATCTGTAACAATCTTCTAAATTTTTAACTGTTACTTATAGTAATAGTATTCCCTGAAGTAGATTTAACTTTATATTAGAAAATGGAGATAGCAGATTTGTTTTTGAAATGAAAGATATTTTGCCGAAAGATAAGGAGAAAATATCGCTACTACAGAATGTTTCTCTGTATGTACGTAATGCATGACGTTAGAGCAGACTGTAAAGAAAACAGCGAATCAGGAGTACTGAAATTCACCTGTGATCAAATTCGGGTAAAGATTGCACATATGCTACCGGGGATTAGCCCTTCACTACAAGGGGCTCTTGTGACTAGAAATGATTGAACTACTGGTAGGCGATTGGTTTTGAGTACTTGGCGGAAAAGCAAAGCACGGTTCTGTTTGTAAGCGTGTCGCCTAACAGCGCTAAATCGTCAAATATGCTTAATTTTGATAATTTTTTGTGGTCGCTGTAATGAATTTCAGCAGATATTTTTTTTTTTTCATTTTCTGGCTTTTATGAAGAGTAGAATCACGTATATATATATTATTTTTTCAATACTTTTTGAAGACGACACCTTTTGAATGTTTCCTTGTAAGACAGAAACAGCTCTCATGGAGAAAACAGCAAATCGCCAATCCGTCTTCCAATGAGCTCTAGATTCACACCATTGAAGTCACAGATGACAGTGGTTTTGAATTAATGGTGAGAAGGCTACAGAACGTCTGGTTTGGAGCTATTACTGAAGCAAATAGTTTGTTACAGTTCACTATGTCAATCTGTTGACAACTAAAACTCTAAATTCTGTTGAAGGTACAGTACGTCAAACCATGCGGTGAATAATATGATCCTCTCTGTCAGTCGTATCCCGTGAGTGGGATAATATGATCCCGCTCTTCATTTACGTAGTCTTAACGAGACCACCGCTGCCAACAATCACGTACAGTGAATACATCCATGCAAAGAGTTTTTGAAATATCTATGAAAGAAAATGAATTTTTACATAGCTCTGTTATAGGAATTCTCAGCTGCATATTCTGTTTCCTTTGTCTTCTCAAAAACATTCATATCTCAAATTCATTTACCATACACAATATAAACGGTAAATAATGCTCATAATATTTTTTTTTCTCGAATTTAAAGCAAACATGTTTAGTATGTTCATAGAGGCACTAGTAGATCCACTCTAATTCGTTTACTATGAAGTTTGAAGATATGTCATATTTCCGATGTGCAGAAAAGATACCCAAATTTCGTTGAATCAACACAACTTACTTTTGTGTTGGGATTTTATTTTCCCTTAATGTAAATCATTTAATTTTTGGATAAAAATCCGATTAAAAACGACGGGTGTGTTATTTAAGGTTGTAGCTTTTTTTTATAATACCTTTCAGATTATTTCGGTTACATTTTAACCGCAATAAGTCGGAGGTGTCTAGTACTACGTCACTGGCTACCAATAAGTTTTAATCGAAATATTTTATGCAGTTCTGTAGGTGCTTTGTGCGATTAAAAAATATAACATTCTTAATCCGTAAAAACCTTTTGGGTTGTGGCTCTAAGTAGCTGACCTACGGTCAATTCTTCCAAATTAAATCTCATTAGTTTGAGGCATACATATTACATATGTTTACAAGCCACTCGAATTTACATTTATAAAACATTATACAAATCTGGAATTTATGAGCTGAATGCTGGAGCAATAAAAAAAAAGAAAAAAAAAATATGATATTTTAAAAATGTTGTGGTTAGAATGTGTAAAACAAGCTGATAGATTCGTATCGAAATTTTTAAATAAAAGATAATTAATTTTATTATGTATTTTTATTCAGTCATTAAAGAGCTAAAATTACATAATTCTGAATAACACACCGCTCAAAATTAAATTAGAATATCTGAAGATTAGCTTTACATGGTCTCCTTCTGCAATCGTACCTTCATTTTTCATGGAAGCCTAGATGAATTCCAGACGACGGCGTGACCTAAATTCCTAATTTTAATTTCATTAAATTTCAATATTTATGTAAATTGAATGTTGAGACTGCGTATATACAGTAATAATATAAAGGTTTAATAATGTAAGAAAAGTAAAGCAACGGATAGTGGAAAATATATATCTGTACTGATAACTATAAAGGATTTAAGTCAATATTCTTGCTTTTTAAGGAGACAAAAAATAAAGTAAAAAAAATGCTGTATAAAAACTTATCAGTTCAATACTGTTTTAACCACGATATTATCATAATATACAATTTTGTGAATAAACTACATACATTTAATTTTTAAGTTTGTTTATTTTTAACAGATTTATATAGTTTTGAAAAAATGCCTGCAGGACTTTATACCAAACATGAATACTAAATTTCTGACTTGAATCTTTTTCACCAATGAAATTTCTCAAACCCTAAATGACATGCACTTAAATCCTTTATATCAATCGATAGAGAAATGTTTTCTGAGTCTGACTATGTACTGAACTCAAAATCGAAAATTTTCGACTTAGATAATTTATACTTATCAATACAGATAGATAGATAGATATAGATAGAAAAACTGCTGTCGATAAAAATACAGATATACATATATAAGTATATACTTGTAACTATCAGGGTTGGCATTCTATTGATTATATTTTTTCTTCAAATTCACATCTTTAAAATGCCGTTTTACTGCAATTCCATAATAAATTTGATTCATGAATAAAGTAAAATTTAGATGTAGTATTAAATAAATATATATTTTGGTGTCTGAATGTTTAGCACTCTAGGTTTAAATTAAATAGTGTCGAGTTGAAAGGCTAACTAATTGGATTACGGTTGCTAGAAGCAGTTCTATAGAGTCTGATTAAGAAAAAATGTACATATCAGTTTGGTATCCCTTAGAAGCAATAAATAATAAACTGATTAAGATTAGTGTGCAAAAAATAAGCATATAGCTACAAAACAATTAAAAATCAAGCAATATTTTATGTAAATACATGCACATGTACTTAGTATTAAAAATTTCAAAAGATGACTGTTGGGTGAGGTATTTAGAAAAATTAAAAAGCTGGAATGTAAATCAGAGAAAGCTTAAGTACATATGTTCAAGTGCTTCGAATTATTTTATGCCAATGTAAAGTTATCTTAGTTTTATTTAATCTCAAAATTTTCAATTATTCATAAGTATAATATTTTCATGAAAAATTATTTTTATGGAATTATTTTTAGGCTTATCACTTCTATAAATTCATTTTATTTATTGAATTTATATTTATTTCCAGTAAAATAATAATAATAATAATAATAATAATAATGCGTTCATTCACATTTAATATACATATTATTCACATATTTACATTTAATTTTTTTTTTTTTAATTTATTTATTTGAACAGAAACAAATATTTAGATCGCTTAAGTACATGTATTATCTCTTTAAAGGGTTTGTGCGTAAAATTCTTTATTAAGTTTAATCAATTTGTTGCTAAATATTTTCTTAGTAATCTCTTTCATCTAACGAGATTACAATGAATTTAGTTTGCGTGTTTAGAAAAGAGGAAATGTAATTTAAATTCACTTATTCCGGGCGCTGAATTTGTTTGTATAAGACATGTCATAAAATACTTATAAGCTTATCGTATTTTAATGAAATTTCTCATTTTATTTAAGAAAGTAATAGAAACCTTAACAAGAAAAATGTCTCTCAAAAACTTCATTTGTGTTTGGTCGTAAATATATTTCATTTATCTCATCTTTTAAAGTTATATCTAATTTGCAATTAGAATAAATAAATAATAATAATAATAATTATTATTATTATTATTATTTTGCTTATGTTTTAAATATTATAATAATAATTTGTTATATAAAATCAATTTGAACCAGATTTTTTTATTAAAACGTATCAATTTATAATTTTAAATGAAATAGTTTAAAGCATCTGTGCAAAGCACATTTAAATTAAAATTTCATAATTTAATTATATTTTTGTTTATAAAATTGTATTTATAGACTATTGAATACTATTAAGAAATTTATATTTTACAATCTTTAGCCGATTAACGTAGATAACAGAAGTATTGTATTCAATCGAATGTTTTATTATCGAGTTTTTCCTCATTTACATATTTTAATTTGTTCTGATTTTAAAAAGTTGTTTTTTTGGAAATTAGTCAGAGTGTCTGTTTCCATGTGTGTATCTATGATATCAAGAACTACTAAAAATAGAACGAATAACTTCACAATAAAGACAGGTTCTGTGTGCAGGTGATTTTGCCTTTTTCTGGCAAAATTAAAAACTGAACATGGTATATTAAGAACCGGTAGTGTAGTAAATCCTTATGTAATAAATGACCCTAATAGTCCGGTCAAATTAGACCAAAAAATAAGAGTGAGGATACGTAAAGTTACAACAAGCTGATAACCAGTAAAATTGTTCAAAATATAATCATAAATAAAATTTTGAAATTCCCCACCATTCCGGTGTATGGAAAAAATTTTACTCAAGGTCAAAGGTAAAAAAAATGAGTTTTTCGCGATTTTCAGCAAAACGGTAAGTTTTATCACAAAAATAACTCAGGCAAAAATTGTAGATCATAAAATTATCTACACAAAATGTATCAATACTTTTTTTCCTACGAGCCACCGTTTCTGAGATATTACGATCCAAAAAGTTGTAAAAAGCTGTAATGGTCATAATATGCATGAGTACGCCACGTATATACATCTCTAGAGTTTTAATATATGTTAAACTATTTTTCTATCGGTCATTGTAACTTACACTTAAAATATAAAATATAAATAAGTTATAACTATAAGAATATCAGGTAAAATGAAACCCAGTCCCTTCATTTATACACCAGTGTAACCTCGAGACAACATCTATCCCCTGTTCAATTGTGTGCGTGGCTACTGCTTAGCTAAGGAATAAAGACGGGTCATATGAGTCGGAGGTCAACATCTTCATCTTCTGATATTTTATTTGATGAATTGATGACAGTTCCAACCAGTCAACAGAAATTTCTTACAAATACTCACAACGAGTCTCGGTTCATTTCAATGTTGAAAGAAAAGTTTACTGCTGAAAATATATTGGTAAAACAAACTAATAATGATGCTGATGTACTGATTATTGAAACAGCAATAGATCAATTCAATGTGACAAATATAACTGTTGTTGTTGCTGAAGATGTAGACTTACTCGTATTACTCACTGCTCGAATTCCAACTGCAAAAACTATTTTCTTCTTAAAATCAGGAGAAGCTCAACATCAATCGGAAATATATTCTTCAAAAAGTTTATCTAATTTTGCAAAGAGTCAAAATCATGTACTATTTTTACACGCAATAACTGGCTGTGATACGACATCTGCATTTTACAGGAGAGGTAAAACAACAGCTTTCAAAATGTTTGAAAAACAAGATTTAGTTCAATGTGCTCAAGTTTTTAAAAACAGTAATTGAACTCAACAAGAAGTCATCACCAACGGCATATATGCATGTTTCGTTAAAAATACTAAAAATAAAAAACAAGTTCAATTAGCTTGTCTTCCTCTAACCTCAGATGCTGCTCATCAACACAATTTTCGGGTATATTATCAAGTTCAAGTGTGGCTTGGTTATCAGCTAGACCCTACAAAGTGGGGTTGGAAGTTGGTCAACAATACTTCAGAACCAGTTCAAACTTTACTCCCACCTGCGCCGGAAAAACTGCTGAACACAATTTTTTGCAACTGCAAAAAAGGATGCAGCGCTAAATGTGGTTGCAAAAAAGTTGGACTGTTTTGTTCTCTGGCATGTACGAATTGTCAAGGCCTGTTATGTTCTAATGTTGTATCACCAACAGTGGAGGATTCGTTTGATTCTAATGAGATGACATGCGATACGTCACTATTAACGCAATTTACTTGCTCTCAAAATGAAGATGAAGAAGAGGAGGAAGAAGAACAAGAACAAGAACAAGAACCAGAAGAAGATCAGGAAGAAGAACAAGAAGAATTTGAAAAAGACGAATAAGCTTCATTCCTTTTTTATATCTGACATCGCTTTTATTTATTACAATCTTTGCTAATTTCCGTTATTTTGCAATAGTTACAAAATAAACAGGATCATAATTGACTCATTGAATATGCCTACTAGGGAAACCACGTTAAAAAAACGTGCTAAGTACACTACCTCATAGGTGGCGTGGAAACGTGTGCATATTATGACGATTACAACTTTTACAACTTTTTGGATCGTAATATCTCGTAGGAAAAAAAGTATTGATACATTTTTTGTAGATAATTTTATGATCTACAATTTTTGTCTGAGGTATTTTTATGATAAAACTTGCCGTTTTGCCGAAAATCGCGAAAAACTAATTTTTTTTTACCGTTGACCTTGTGTAAAATATTTTCCATATACCGGAATAGTTGGGAATTTCAAAATTTTATTTATAATTATATTTTGAACAATTTTACTGATTATCAGCTTGTTGTAACTTTAGGTATCACCGAATGTCTAGATTGACCGGACTATAACGATTTTCTTCAAAGTTGCAATATATCTCCCAGTTATATTCCTTTGCGTATGTGCTAGTTGGTTACTTTAGAAAAATTTATAGGCTTCCTGTATAAGAAACTATATTTTAAGTCTTGCGTTTACATTTACAAAAGATTTAATGGGTTTTCTTAAAATGTATTGCATTAACTTATCTTTAGATGTAGATTCGAATGTATTTTTTGTTTCCGGGAAAACTGGTTATTTTGCCAATTTCTATGGAAAGCTGCAAATAGGACCGAAATTAGGCACTTTAAAAACGGCTCAAGTGCTTTTCTTGAAACTTGCTACAAAAATCTCTTTTTAGATGTTATTTCACTTGTATTATTATTATTATTATTATTTTTTTTTTACTATTAAAAAAAAATCTGCACCTTTTTTTAAAATTCTATAAGCGTTTTTACGACTTATATTTATATGTTTTTATGCCGTATATATTAGTTTGTTTTCCCAGTAAAATTGTCAGTTGTCTTATTCGTGAAATCAAATTTGTATCTTTTGACCACACTACCTCGAAAAAGAATTTATATGTGAAGCAGTGGAAAATGGATATCGTGTGATTGTTACATACAAGAATTTTTAAGAGTTCAAATAAATTCTTTTGAATGAATATGTATGAATGAACCAATTTGTACATTTTTCTGCTACCGGAATTTTCTAAGAAAACTTTTTTGATTGTTTTAGCAGTTTTCTGCGATTTAACATGCTCATTTTTTTTTTTTTTTTTTTTTTTTTTTTACAAAGAGAGAGTGGTGTTAAAAAAAAACGTACAAGTTGGCACCTATGTCTATCTGGATTTAAAGTACATACGTTCATCATTTTTTTTTTCTCCTAAAATAATTTTTAAAAAGAATTAGTAATAAAAGAATATAAAAGAAATTTGACATAAAAGAAGTATTACAAAAAGATTCACCCATATACAAAAAAAAAAAAAAAAAAAAAAAAAAAAAAGTTTATATGAAGCTTATATATCCAGTACTGTAATATATATATATATATATATATATATATATATATATATATATATATATATATATATATATATATATATATATATATATATATATATATATATATATATATATATATATTAAATTATTTATAAGAGCATAATTTTCAAATGAAACGTAAAATGTAATTTCTGCAGAAGGTAGAGTTAATTCTTATTGCTTGAGATACACATTAAATTCAACCTACAATTTTTTGTAGTAAGGAGTTTGGAAGTAAGCACTCCGAAAAAATGACGCATTTAAAACCTTTATTTTTCACCACAAAATTTAAAAATAATATTTATATATGCAATTGTTTTTCTCTTATATACATACTTATGTATATATATATATATATATATATATATATACTAGCTGACCCGACAAACGTTGTTTTGTCATGTAAATTATTTCTAGAGAATATTTTGCTAGAAAAAAATAACTAACTTATTGTAAGTGTGTAAGGATGGGGTATATAAGTGAAACAGGTATGGAGCGCTGTGAACGGTGACTGTGAATTCCGATTATAACTTAAAAGGCATAATTACCGAAATTTTCGATACCTGTTTCTTGCTACTTGCTACTTGGTACTTTCTACTTGCTACTTGTTATTTTAAACCTCCGCTGAATGTCGAACAGCACAAAATTTTATTTCATACGGCAAATATTTCAATTTATGAGAGAATCTCTGATAGCAACGAATTTCACATGAAAATTCCGTCTTTTTTGAATAAGCTGTAACAATCTGGACCGATTTGATGAAAATTTTTATCAAAAAGGTTATTACAATATCTAACATTATTACATGTACATTTATCACAATTCAATCAATCGATGCATGTGAGTATGTGTATAGTATGAGCAAAGTGAAATGTAGCGTTCGTATTAAAGAAAAACTTAAACTTAAATAAAAACTTAAACTTTTAATTAAAGGTGAAAAAGTTGAAACTCAATTTATTTTATAACAGGTATATTTTTTTAATCTACAAAAACTTAATTTACCATAATGCCATTGGATGTACAATATTTTTGGTTAATCCTTGAGGAGTGAGGAGTATATACAAACAAATCCGAAGGTTTTCCAACCCTGGAACACGCAACATATAATTGGCCGTGAGAAAAGCACGGATTTTCTAAATCTAAGACACAGATTAGGACCCCTTTGGTGACTTTAAATATTTTAAGCCATTTTTGCGATGAATTGAAATGACTATCTCAATTGTGGAACTAAAGACCTTGGCGAGAAGCGTCCAAGCTACTTCGGTGCCTAATTTCAAATTTTGCCAAAGGGATCCGATACTAAAGGTGTTCCCTACAAAAAATAAATAAATAAAATATCAGTGACATACACACGCACAAAAGTATGGGACCCCTTTGGTGACTTTAAATATTTTAAGCCACTTTTGCGATGATTTGAAATGGCTATCTCAATTGTGGAACTAAAGATCTTGGCGAGAAGCGTCCGAGCTACTTCGGTGCCAAATTTCAAATTTTGCCAAAGGGATCCGATACTAAAAGTATTCCATACAAAAAATAAATAAATAAAATATAATAAATTAGCTACACAAATAAATTTGTAGGTTAGGGTGGTTGTTAATCAACGCGCGTGTAAATTTGATAGAAAATTATATAAAATACTCACTCCAATTCCGCACCAAATTTGCAAAATGTATAGTTTTTTATGCACACTTCAAAACTCTTCAAACACTAATTACATCTTGATATAATATTTCAATTAGGACACAATTTTTTGTATAACAATAATAACACGAAGTTACAAAATATTTTCCTGAATTTGATCACAGCACCAACTGTCGGGACAAACTGGAATTACAATAGAATATACGCAAGCGAAGTGTGACGTCACTGACCGTCAGTGGATGCAAGAAAAATATTTCCTATGTTAATCTCCCATTGGATTTTTTATAAAAAATTATTAAAAATCGAGGAAAATTATTTCTAGATTTTAATCCCCGTATTTGGGTATAGATATGTATTAGTTATCGTATGCATATGTTAGATTGAGTTATTTTGCTCTCAAATTGACAAAATTTTAATATTAAATTTCAAAACTCTGTCTTCCTTGGCGTTTTTTGCATTTGGCGATCAAAAACGGAATACGAAAATATACATGCAAGATGTATATTTTCGTAATATGTATTGTACGAAATTGTTTCATAACCATTATTTTTGAAAGAAATTAAATATGTTCGCCCGATGATATGGCGATATTTTATTTCCGCCAAGGATGACAGAGTTTTGAGATTAAAAATTCAAATTTTATCAATTTTACAGCAAAAACAACTCAATCTAACGCATGCACATGATAACTAATACATATCTATACCCAAATATAGGGATTAAAATCGGGAAATAATTTTCCTCGATATTTAGTAATTTTTTACAAAAAATCCAATGGGCGATTAACATAGGAAATATTTTTCTTGCATCCACGGACGGCCAGTGACGTCATCACTTCGCTTGCGTATTATTGAATATTCGATACTACGATCGTAGCGCAGTCTGCCGTATCCAATGTGAAACATTCCAAAATCAACAACACTTTATAAGTGATAAATTAATTAAATAAACAATTTAAATTGGACTGAATTGTAAATCTAAACCATTCTCGAATCCACCTGAAGACACACAAAAAAATTGATTAAACTCGGTCCAGCCCATTTAGGAGGAGTTCAGTGACATACACACGCACAAAAGAAATATAAATAAAAAGATAAATACAAAGGCACAGCTTTAGTATAGAACTCCCCCCCCCCCCCTTGTCGACTTTAAATATTTTTCGCCATTTTTGCGATGAATTAACATGACTATCTCAATAGCGTAACTGGCGATCTTGGTGAGAAACGTCCGTACTACTTCGGTGCCAAATTTCAAATTTTTCCAAACTAAAGTTGTTCCATACAAAAACAAAAAAGAAAAACTGTTTTATGATATATACAAAATAAAAATAAAAAATTCTAATAAATTCGAAATTATTACTATTTACAATTAAGGTGAAAACATAAAAGAACCTTTATAAGTTACATATAAAGTATCAATTAAAACGAAAAATTTTGTTTTACTGTAGAAAAGAAAAGTACTACTAAATTAAATAAAAATTTTAAGCAAATACCAAGTATCTCTATGAAAATATTTATTTACACGCGAATATTTTCATGGTATATTAATTTTTTTTCTAATTTTTATTGTTTATCACGCGAAATTAAAAATATTTTATTACCGAAAAAAAAAAAAAAAATACACGTGAATTTTGTTTATTTTGGCATCAAATATATTTTTCTTTTTAATCATTTTAAAGTTAAAATGGAGTTTTTATTTAATATCTTTTGATCCAATTATCCGAATGAACTGAATTGTAAATCTAAACCATTCTCAAATCCACATGAAGACACACAAAAAATTTCATTAAGCTTGGTCCAGCCGTTTAGGAGGAGTTCAGTGACATACACACGCACAAAAGAAATATATATATAAAGATATATATATGTTACCGTTAAAGTATATAATTCAGTTATTTCATAGAATAACTAGGTATTTTATGAAATAACTACACAAGTCAGTTAAAGTATATAATATTATTGAATTTACGATTTAACTAGGTATTCTATAGAATAACGATTACTTGATCGCTAAAGCATGAAATGATTATGCATAATCCCCGCTAAATTTTGGGGAATGTGATTAATTATTCAATATTTACCCCATTTACCGGTTATTTTAGCAGTGCTGCAGCACAAAATTTCGCATATTTTTCAGACACATGCACTTTGAGATAGTACACACAGTGATTTTTTTTCATGTACGCAAAGCGTACAGACGTTCGAAATACTGGCTGCTGCAGTACAAAATTGTGCATACTTTCAGATTAATGCATTTTGAGATAGGGGTATCCAATGATTTTTTGTTTTTTTTGTTTTCATGTACGCAAAGCGTACAGACGTTCGAAATGCTGGCTGCTTCAGTGCAAAAATGTGCATATGTTTCAGATTCATGCATCTTGAGATAGGGGTATCCAGTGATTTTTTTTTTTGGTTTTCATGTACGCAAAGCGTACAGACGTTCGAAATACTGGCTGCTGCAGTACAAAATTGTGCATATGTTTAAGATTCATGCATTTTGAGATACAAAATTTTACTTAAAATGCATGAAATTTACAAATATGCAAAATTTTATACTGCAGCAGCCAGTATCACGCACGTCTGTATGCTTTGCGTACATGAAAACCAAAAAAAAGAAAAGAAAAAAAAAAACTGGTTACCCCTATCTCAAGATGCATGAATCTGAAAAATATGCTCAATTTTGTACTGCAGCAGCCAGTATTTCGAACGTCTGTACGCTTTGCGTACATGAAAAAAAAATCACTGGATACCCCTATATCAAGATGCATGAATCTGAAACGTATGCACAATTTTGTACTTCAGCAGCTAGTATTTCGAACGTCTGTACGCTTTGCGTACATGAAAACAACAAAAAAAAATCTGATGTGGGCACCACATGACTTCCTTATACACTTTTAGAAATATACATAATGTTAAAAAACATTGTCACTGGACCCGAAACAGTTGGCTAAAAATATTTTTAAAAAATGCATGCATACGTAAAAAAAAAAATAAATAAATAAATAAAAAAAAATTGTGCCTTGAGGGGACTCATGTGAAAGTTGTGCCTTGGGGGGGGACTCATGTCAAAGTTGTGCCTTGGGGGGACTCATGTCAAAGTTGTACCTTGGGGGGGACTCATGTCAAAGTTGTGCCTTGGGGGGACTCATGTCAAAGTTGTACCTTGGGGGGAGTCATGTCAAAGTTGTGCCTTGGGGGGACTCATGTCAAAGTTGGGCCTGGGGGAGACTCATGTCAAAGTTGTGCCTTGGGGGGGACTCATGTCAAAGTTGTACCTTGGGGGGGACTCGTGTCAAAGTTGTGCCTTGGGGGGACTCATGTCAAAGTTGTGCCTGGGGGGGACTCATGTCAAAGTTGTGCCTTGGGGGGGACTCATGTCATAGTTGTGCCTTGGGGAAGTTTTAAATGTCTAGCTAGTCGGGAAGTTAGTTAAAAATCGATTGCAAGATTTGTTCTGGTAACGCTGCCGAAGGCAGCAGGAATCCTACACAGTTGGCTAAAAGTATTAAAAAATGCATTTTCACCGTGTTCTGATCTAGTCTGAAAGTTTCAAATGTCTAGCTAGTCGGGAAGTTAGTTAAATAAATTTTCTGTTGAATCGCATAAACGCTGCTGAAGGCAACAGGTATCGGAAACAGTTGGCTGAAAATATTTAAAAAATGCATTGTCAACGTGTTCTGAGCTTTTCTGAAAGTTTCAAATGTCTAGCTAGTCGGGAAGTCAGTTAAATTGCAAGATTTGTCTAAACCGTTTCTGAGTTATTACCGTTTTTTGATACATTATGGCCAAAACCTATGTATTTTTGTCATTATGAACCTAATTTTCCTAATTATCTCCAAAACGGAAAATCATAGAAAGTCCAAAAAGGGAGGTGCACAACTAGATGTTATAACAAGCCCATGTACCAATTCGCAACTTTCTACGTCCAACCGTTTTTGAGTTATGCGACA
Source organism: Salticus scenicus (assembly GCA_963930645.1). Classification (NCBI taxonomy): domain Eukaryota; kingdom Metazoa; phylum Arthropoda; class Arachnida; order Araneae; family Salticidae; genus Salticus; species Salticus scenicus. The sequence continues at coordinate 85,532,517 of OZ005649.1, read as the reverse complement.
TACACACACACAGACACACATACTGACGTCACGAAAAATCGTGTAAAAACCCTTATATCTCTAAAACGAGAGCTCGTGTTAAGACGACACTTGCAGGTATGCAACTAGATATCATGACAGTCACACGTATAAATTGGTAACATTCAGCGATCATTCGTTTTCGAGCAATGTGAAATACAAAATCCATTTCGCAAATCGGGATTACTATACTTCCTTATACTTTGTATAAGGAAGTAAAAATCACTGGATACCCCTATCTCAAGATGCATGAATCTGAAACGTATGCACAATTTTATACTGCAGCAGCCAGTATTTCGAACGTCTGTACGCTTTGCGTACATGAAAACCAAAAAAAACATCACTGGATACCCGTATCTCAAAATGTATGAATCTGAAAAGTATGCATAATTTTGTACTGCAGCAGGCAGTATTAAGCACGTCTGTACGCTTTGCGTACATGAATTTATCATCAATTAATTTATAAACTAATTTTGAAATTGTTTATTTTATACTTTAACGGTCTGTCATTAGTTATTTCATAGAATAACTAGGTAAAGTATGAAATTTTTTATCTATTATATACTTTAACTGACTTGTCTAGTTATTTCATGAAATACCTAGTTATTCTATGAAATAACTGAATTATATACTTTAACGGTAACATATATATATATATATATATATATATATATGTATGTATGTATATATATTGAAAATCTTTTCAAACATTGCATTATATGAAACTAAGTATTACATGAAGAACAATAAAAAATGAATAAAGTTGACAAAAAGAAAGAAATAAGTAACTTGATATTAGGATATACAAATTCATTACTTTTTCGAGGGCATTGAATGAATGTTGTATGGGAATTTGGTGATATTTTTGTCATGCTGTATGCAAACTGCAAACAATTTTCGGCATGCAATGCCTAAGGTCACCTAAAAGACTTGAAAATAATTTTAAATAATATGTGGAAAAAACGAAGAGAGAAATAAACGTATGACTGGAAAAATACCAAAAAAGAAATAAACATATTAGACTTCAAACACCAATATTTTTCATAATAAATTTATGAAGTGGAAAAATCCATGAGATAAATAAACATATTAAACTTCAAACATCATTTTTTTTTAAATAAATTAACCCTAAGAAAATTTAATAAAACTAAATTTTAACTTTCTTTACTTTTGAAAAGCACACCGAAAGAGGTAAAACACTCCGCAACAGCCACGAGGTGGAAAAAGTTAAATTCAATGTTAACAAGGAAAACAAATTCATCTACTGAATGATTAAGTAAAAATAAATTTGAATTTAAATTTTAGTTTAATTAGTTTCTTCTAATTTTTAACAAATAAACCTTAAATTTAAAATTTAAAATTAATTTATTTAAATAAATTTTAGTTTATTACAGAGATTACTTTGAGTATAAATTCGCAATTCACAATTATCATTATTACTTTTTTTTTTTTTTTTTTTTTTTTTTTTTAATATAAATTTCTTAATTTCTAACCATTTATAATTTAGATTGTAAGAAGCAGCAAGTTGATCAATTAAATTTTTAATCATGTCACAGTCTATAGTTTTAGGTTTGTTTTTCCTAAGACCACGTTTATTTCTATACGTTTTCTGAAATTCCATAAAATTTAAACGAGAATACATATTGTTTATAATATATTGGTTATAATTATCAATATTTGCTGAGTCAGAATAGACCAAATTAGATTTCTGGTAAACCTGTTGGTTAAGACCATATGGATAATTGGTATTGAAATAAATAAGAGATAAATATAGTTTCCATAAGAAATCGAAGATTCACATTTGTGATTATTTCTAAATTTTTAACAGTTTCACTCTGAAAATCATGCAATTTAAAATGTGAATATTCTGCATTATGTAACAAGTTAGAATTTTGACATTTAATTTTAGACCTATGATCATTAAGTCTTAAATGTAAATGGTTACTAGTTTGACCAATATATCTCTCATGTGACACTGTTTACATTTCAATGAATAAATAACATTAAAGACATTGCAGAAAATTACCAAATTATAAGAGTTATTCATTTGGGATTTATCTGCATTAGGACAAGTAAGATACCTAGATGATTTACAGGTTTGAAAATACAATCTACGATTGGGACTAGAAAATAGGTAACTGTTTTTCGATCCAGGGAAATTCCTATAAATCTCATTGTACAGAGCATTAGGCTAGCAATATTTTGGACTAATTTGCCAGTATCTAAAATTTTACTAAGTACTACCATTATAATATTTTTTTTAATGAATATAACAAATTATAAGATGAAAGTAATGTAAAAATTTAATAAAAAAATTGCAGATTAGATTTAGAATTTATATTAATAAATTTAGCTAAGTGATTTGTGCCAAAAGAAAGAAAATTAAAATAAATTAAAATAAAATAAAATAAAGATTAAATGAAAAAAAATACATAATATAATTATCAAAAGAAAGAAAAATTCAAAACTGGATTAAAATAATATGAAAAGTAGAAAATAATAAATACATTAAAAAAAGAATTCTATATTAAATCTGTATTAAAACAATACGAAAAATAGAGAAAGTTAAATTTAAAAAAAAATAATAATTCTACATTAAATAACTCCAAAAGCTGGATTTACTTAATCATAAGAGATTGAATGTATAATACATATTTGCAAAAGTCCCAGGATAATTAGTCATAAGGAAACCTAAACCTAATTATAAATAAAGCTAAATCACACTTTAACTTAAACTAAAACCAAAATATGGTGTAACCATGAGGCAATTAATGAATTTTATTGAAATGCTAAATGTTTTAATGATGTTAAAAAAAAAAAAAAAAAAAAAAAAAAAAAAAAGAATGCACGAAAGGGAAAATTATATCAGTATGAGGATAATTTTAGAATTAACAGTAACACAAGGAAAATTGCGCAAAATGCAGCATAACATATATAGTATTAGTAAACGAAAATAATTAATTAGATATTGTCAAACAAGGAGACACCAAAAATAACAGAAAATTAAGAATTTTGCATACAGAAAGATGATATATGTATATAGTGCATTAAAAGAAAAATAATAATACAAGTCACAGAAAAATAATACAAAATTGTAACTCACAAAACCGAGAATTGGCATAAAAAAAGATATCAAAGGAAAATGGAAATTTATTCTTTAGTAGGCGATAACAGCACCAATAATTTGGGCTATAAAAACATGTAGACAGTTACAAAAATATTCTCAGAGGAAATGAGCCACCGTAAGGGAATATACGTCTGACATTATCAGAACGCGCATTACCAGTTATGCTGTATTATCTTAATCAGTGCAATATACCCACAGCTCGTCGTCAGAGGACGACATGTCAAGAACAGTACAAAATATTCCTTGTGATATGTTGCGTATGGTCGTAGAGAACGTTGTGAAGAGAATGCGCGGTGTTGTCTCTTAAAATGGCGGTCATATTAAATGTGGACTAATTGATCATCTGGGGAGTTAAAGTAATCAATAAAACATAACATTTTATTGTAGTTTTGTATGTGTTATTATTTTTTCTTTTTTAATGTAATACATTGTACGACGCCATAAATACTCCTATAGACGATATTTGAAACTATTTTCTTTATCTTTTTTTCATGGAATCCTACTTCCCATGTTAACATTAGTCTCAATACGTTTGGTGCCATTTCGGTTGTTCGAATGAGCTACAGAAGGCTCTGAATAGCGTCAGATTGAAATAAAATCCCCCCTATATATATAAGGCGTTTGTGTCTATCTATCTATCTATCCGCATATGTTATATTAAACGAACTAAAAAATAAACTTTAAACATTTTGTACTTAACGTATTTGATATCATTTGAAGCAATTTTAGAATAATATTTTATATTATTTATGAAATTTTTATTTTTATTTTACACAGCACACACTTATTTTTCACAAAAGATTTCAATACATTATGCTTCAGGATAAAATTAAAACATTTCTTGAAAAAACATTTTCCAATACAATACATTATCATAAATTTTGTAAGAAAACTTTAAAATTTTAAGTTACAAATCTCGAAAGATATGTTTCCCTGAAAACAAAAATCATGCATATAAAATTTGCATTGGTCAGGAATACGTAATTATATGCAAAGCGCTATATATTTTTCAAAATAGATATGATACACTTATAACATTCACTTTAAAATTTATATAATGCACAGCTACTTCAAGCAACATGAAAGATATTCAGATTTTGTATGCAAATTTTCCTTTTATAGAAGATATTGATAACTTTTTTCCTTCCTTCAAAATCAAGAAAAGTAGTTTTTTTTTCGTACTAAAGGCCTTGGAAAGGATGTTTATGCAAAATTTATTGCCAAACGAAAAGTTACTGCCCACATATTTAGACAAAATGTGTTTGTCACAAAGCTCTGTAAAATTAGGCATTAAATATAACAATATTATATATAACATAAGAATAATATGGAGAATTATTCCGATTGAGAGAAACAGATAATATTAAGGGGGAAACTATAATACGACTCTATTTTTTATAAATTATTATAATACAAATAATGTATAGTTTCGGATATATCTCTAATAAATTTAAAAAATGCACTTCACTTCTCATATCTACATATTAAATAATTACGTTAAAATTTGCACGACATCTATCGAAAATATCGCTAAAAAATTCGCATAGTTACTTGAATTTTTATTAAGTAAAATAGATATATATATATATAAAAGAAAAAGTGGTTAAGGTAACAAGAAAAATGTCGGGTGTTTATATATAGATTTAAAAAATAAATAAATAAATAAATAAAAATAATAAATATGTATATATATATATATATATATATATATCTTAAAGAAGAATTTTTTGGAAACTTGAGTCATAATGCAATTATCTGAATGTTGGAGATGGTTCGTTTACATGACTGCAGATTATTTCTTTTCATAACATGTAGTTCATATTAATGAGTTAATGATTTAAAGCCAGTATTTTATAGTATAATTATAAAACGATTTTAAGATATTCACGTGTAAACTATTGAAATAAACTAATAAAACAATTGCACTACATTTTCTCATCATATATTTTTATTTAAATTGTTATAGTGTTTTTATTTAGTATTTTTAAATTATCATTTAATTTAAATGTGTAACGTAACCTTTAAAAGAATGAAAGAGACGTCAATAAAAATTACTACAAATTCTAAAATTGAATAAATATGTATATGCGTGTGTGTTCAAAAATATAACTTTTAATTGAAAGAATAAATTTTTTAAATACACAACACATATTATTTTTATATTACTAAACTTATGCTTATAATTATACAATTAAGTGATTATATTATTGTTAAATAATAGTCATTATTAAATGCCATGTACACTTTTTAAAATGCTGCAGTAAAATTACGGGCAAAGCCCGGCAGCAGAGATTCCAGACAAAGCTCGTAAAAAAGCATTTAGACAATGAATGATGTATCGCCAGAAATTTTACGTTGTGATAAAGCATACAACTAACCTATAAAAAAAAACAGTTTTGACCATAAAATTAAAACGTAAAGTTTGAGTTTCTCGAATACTTTTAATATTGAATATTGTTAACATTCAAATTATGCATAAACATTATTTTCTTTTATGACTATTTTAAAATCTAAATTTGATTCTCTTGGCAAAATTAAGAAGTCAGTGAATACACATATTGGAAAAACGATTTTCTTTTTCTATACAGACTATGATACTGATTTTCAGAAAGAAAATCTAATATATTTTTCGAAATCCTTTTTTTTTTTTTTTTTTCCGTAAACACTAGAACTAAAGAGGCATTCTTATTTCAAGTTTCACATTAGAGGAAAATAATGGGTGAGAATTTCTCACCCTCCTTCAAAAGCAAAATGAAACTTTTGAAAACTATGTGAGATCTCTGAAAATAATTCGAGATCCCAAATAAACTTTGGCTAATAATAATAAATCTTTTACATAGAATGCACAGAGAATTTGTATCTCCAATTAATACGATTTTTTTCATGTTTTGCGATCTTTATGGTTTCTGCAGTGGATGCGAAGTAGAAATAACTCGAGCCTAGTTTTTACTCATCCAAACATGTTTTCATTATAGGACTGATTTCAAACTGTGTTTATGAAGTGTTAGGCGTATTTGCACTTTTTAGAATAGCAGACGATTTTTTTTTCTGCATTCCATTGAATGGAGGAAGGGTTGCAGTATTTCAAGAACAGAACCTGTAATATATGGTTATATATGATGTACGTATACATATCTAATGGCCATATTCAGACAAAACAGTTTTGTTTTTCAACAGTAACGATCATACATATTAATCATAAGGCTTATCCTCAAATGGCTTATAACATATTCATCTCATATTGAAATGAACTTTATTTCAGCTTATTGTTAAAAATTGCATTGTGGAAACAACATTAAAATTTTCAGTTTTCTAAGGCTTAACTAAAGGGTTAAGAGCAGTTAAAATGCTGTATGTAAAAAAGAAAAAAAAAAAAAAAAGCGTTTAGTTGATAAAATAATCATTAGGTTTTAGTTCGTGTTCTACAAATCTGGTTTCAAATCAAGAAACCATTTTAGCTTTCTTTTTTAATGTTTTCGTGTCAATACACAAAGAAAAACAATTTCATTAATATAAATTATTCAATTTCAGTCAGATAAAAATTCTTTGAATTAAATTACGAAAACAATTGCTTAATAAAACCAATTCATGTTTCTATGCATCATGCGTGCATAATTAAACACATTCAATCAGTATAAATAACTATCATAGTTTCAGTTTGAAAATGGAAACGTTCTCTTATAACGTCGCTGAAATGATAGGATTTGCAGGTTAAAAAATGGTTTGGCGGGGGATAAGAGCAATTTCAATAGATTAACGACTTTTTCTCGTAAAAATTCCAAAATCATGCTTTCAAAACTTCAAATTACGGGCTACTTCCGTTTAGCTAGCAAAACGGTCATTTTCCCTAATATTATACGGTCAATAATAAATTTTACTTTCAAAACATTAATCTATGGATTACGATCGTTAGGAAGCAAAACGGTCATTTCCTCTAAAGTTATACGTTTAAATACCATGATTTTACATTCTTTTTTTTATATACAGTGTAAAATGCTGAAAATTTTAATTGTTGTCTAAAATCACAATTAAATCACGATTTTTTTTTTTTTTTTTTTTTTTTTTTTTTTTTGCTGAGGTTTATTAAAATATTCTGTTTTATATAAATAAATTTCATTTAATATCTAAAATTCAATTGGTGATGCAGAAATTTCAGTTATTTTACAGATTTTTTAAAACGGTAAATCTTATTATCAGAGTCAAGCTTATTATCGTAACACAATCTTATTATCGCAATTTAACGTATGTTTTTAGCATGAAAATTGTTTACCAGTCTTAAATTTAATCCTATTAATCCTCTCGAGAAAATTTCACAACTAATGCAATTCAATATATTAGCTTTTCCCTTAGATTTTGAAACATGTGTATTTGGCTTCTCGCATGTGAATTTGGCGAGATATTAACTAAACCTTGGTCATCAAAGAATTCTAGAAATTTCACCGGTGCCTTCCTTGTGCCTGTCGGGTATCTTCTGACATAACATCATCTCTACTTTGTCTCTACTATATCACGCTACTCTAACACTTCTTATATTAAATATTAACTTTTAAGCGAAATGTAGATAAAATTAATACCAATATGGTTATATCATGCAAAAAACAAGTTACATTTTCATTTTTCAGATCTAAACATCTTGAATTTCCCCACATTTCCGTAAACTTCATAATAACGACGGCTACCTTGTTAATGCGATTAGGACCCTATGCGTTATTACGAATATATTTTTTTTTTATAAATAATCTCTAAAAAATAAAGAGTTAAATTGAACACGTGTCATTTGTATTAAATATATTTAAAACACTTTAAACACACGTAAATATAAATTTATTTAAAAGATGTTAAAATTTTTTTATCCAAAGCTTTTCGCTTTAATAGTAAAGCATCATCAGGGATTTATGATTCGTTTCCATTGCGCCGTTTTAAATATGTTTTCTTTTTACAGTCAACAGTTAAGTCTTTTAATAACGTGATATATTTTAAATATCAGCAAAAAACAACATGAATTCCGGTAGAGGTTGGACCAAGGAGTTAAGAAAAGTGAGAGAAGCTGGAACTATTGCATATCATATGAGGTTATTGTAGGAGAAAAAATATCATGAATTGGCTGAAATAAACTATTAACTATTTTATAATATTGTGGCAAATTATTGGTAAAATTGCAGCATCTTTGGAATTGCTTATTGCTTTGGAAGATGCTTATTTAATGAGAAAACTGCAGAAGCCCGTACTTGATCTTGATGCTCCTTAGGAATATCTTTTATAATGTTTTCAAATTTAGGGATAACGTTTACAGGATTTAGGCGAGGTTTAGGAGCAAAGTTCGAACCTTTATTGAGTAATTCCAGTTCTTTTGAGGTGAATTTGTAGTTGGAGAGATTGAGAAAATTTTCCGGTTTATTGAAGTCTTTAAAATAAATTTGAAACCTAAATTTGAAAACATTATAAAAGATATTCCTAAGGAGCATCAAGATCAAGTACGGGCTTCTGCAGTTTTCTCATTAAATAAGCATCTTAACAGCAATAGTGGGTCCAATAATCAAAATCTTTTTATTTCAAAACAAATTAAAACTAACAAAAATGTAAGATTATTACTTGCTGATAAATCTAAACAAATCGTTGCCCTTAATACAGATGATTTCCACGATAAAGCTCTTGCAGCTATTAATGACTTAGCCTGTATTATAATTAAAACTAATCCTATTGAAAATTTTACTCGTAAAATTCAAAAGTTCATTCATAAGTATATTGATTTAATTGCTCCACAAAGTATCAAAATTCCTTTATACCCGTCTATTCCTAAAATATTTTTTAAAATTAAAACTCATAAAATTAACCACCCGTTTCGTCCCATTGTTTCCAAATGCAATAGTCCTTCATTTTTGCTAGAAAAATTTCTCGCAAATTTACTTAAACCATTAGTACTTAACGACCCACATATTGTAAAATCCGGTTTGGAAGCTAAAAGTAGAATTCTAAATACGACATTTACCCCTACAGATAAATTTTTCAGTCTTGACGTTGTTTCCTTATTTCCGAATATTCCTTTAGATTTAGTTAAATCCATTATCCTTGATAAATGTACTGCTACACCATCACTTAACCCTTTTCTCAAATTTATTTGTGAAGCTTTTGACCTCATTAATGCTAATAATATCTTTTTGTTTAATAAAGTGATATATAAACAACCTTTTGGAGCCCCGATGGGTCCTATTTTAGCAGATTCATTACTCATTGAATTAGAAAAACGCGTATTTGAAACTTCTATACTCAAACCTACTATATATTTGCGATATGTTGACGATATTTTTATCTCCTGGCCTTACTCAAAAAATGCACTTCTTAATTTAATTGATTGTCTCAACAACCAATTTCCCTCGATTAAATTTACATTTGAAACTGAGATCAATCGTACGCTTCCGTTTCTTGACCTTAAGATACATCGTAACGAAAATAATACAACTATATGGTTTGACGTCTTTTCCAAAAAACACATTTATCCCTTTACCGATCCCAGCTGATTCAGCTCATCCTACTAATTATAAAAATGCTTTTTTTAATTCCTACATTACCCGAGCTATAAATTATACCACTTTTAAATTTAATGAAAAACAACAAATTAACAATATTATTCAAATAGGTACTGCTGCGGGATATAGTAAATCTAGTATTATAAGATTAGTTAATAGAATAAAAAATCGCATGCTAATTAAACCTAATAATCCCACTCTAGATTCAACTCTAAAATTTCGTTACACTAATAGTCTCCCTTTCTGTAAAGAATTCTATAGCTTTAAACATTATATACAACGTAAATTTAATTTCTTTATCCCATTCAGTTCTCCTATAACTATTAAACAATTAACCCTTCATGACCGCGACTTAAATGGACCCACTGGAGGAGTCTATCAAATTCGCATAGAAAGCAATAAAGAACTTTTCTATTATATTGGACAGACCAAGAGGACTTTAAATAAAAGAATACAAGAACATATACGAAATATCAAAGAAGCAAATAGTTCTACTCTAGTCGACTTCATCTATGCTAACGCAAACGCCAACCCTATATGGGATAAAGCCAAAATTATTACAGCACCATCTACTATCCAAGAACTTTACATTTCCGAAGCTATTCATATAATTAAATGCAAAAATGCAATAAATTCCAAAGATGCTGCAATTTTACCAATAATTTGGCACAATATTATAAAATAGTTAATAGTTTATTTCTGCCAATTCATGATATTTTTTCTCCTACAATAACCTCGTATGATATGCAATAGTTCCAGCTTCTCTCACTTTTCTTAACTCCTTGGTCCAACCTCTACCGGAATTCATATTGTTTTTTGCTGATATTTAAAATATATCACGTTATTAAAAGATTTAACTGTTGACTGTAAAAAGAAAACATATTTAAAACGGCGCAATGGAAACGAATCATAAATCCCTGATGATGCTTTACTATTAAAGCGAAAAGCTTTGGATAAAAAAATTTTAACATCTTTTAAATAAATTTATATTTACGTGTGTTTAAAGTGTTTTAAATATATTTAATACAAATGACACGTGTTCAATTTAACTCTTTATTTTTTAGAGATTATTTATAATAACTTTACTTAGACTAACAGTTTCTACACTGTGCAGTTTTTTGGTATCAACGCAACACTACGAGTTCCAGAAGATAATGTTTTAGTGGTGTCTTCAAGGTTTGCTTCTCTTAAACTGAAATTTATACTATAAATACAGGTTGCAGATTAATAGGCAAGATAACGAGTACTGTTATGTAAACCTGTGTTAAACAATTCAAATTCGGCTTCGGAAGAGTTTTATATGATAATTAGGTCCGTGTGAGGGGGGCTACCGCCTCCCTCAACCCCCCGATTCATTAATGCACCTACATTTATATAGGATTTAATTCGGCTATTCAAAAATAATTCTGTTTAAAAAAAAATAATTTATTAAAATTATTATTTCAAAAAAATAATATATCTTTTATGATAATGCAGATGATTTTCATATTAGAGAAGTAGTATAACACTAAATATTAAAAAAAAAAGTCCATTTGATTCTCAATATTAAAAAAAAAAAAAAAAAAAAAAAAAAAAAAACTTTTTTTTTCGTTAAAAGTAAAAAAAAAAAAAAAAAAAAAAAATCGATAATTTTGTTTTAAATTATCGCAGATCGATGGTTCAACCATTCGTTTTGAAGGTATTGGCGAGCTCTTTTGAAAGATAATCATCATGAAAATTTACTCCCGTCGAGGGGGGACTACCCCCCCCCCCCGGGTGGGAAGCGAGGTTCGTACATACACATTTTTTTTCCCTGTTGACTACCTCTATTACAAAAAATATATATTCGGTTCATTTGGTTTAGTGCAGTCTATAGACGTTAAACTCTACTTACCTGCAATTTCCCCCATAGACGTAATGTATTAGAATTTTCTTGATTGTCCCTGTACACGAACCATTTGCTTGATCTTAACGAAAAGCTTATATCCTTATATGCATCCTTATATGATACACATTTAGAATACCAAGTTTGAACTTTCTGCTATAATTTGTTTTTGAGATATGCTGATAACAATCAGACACACACACAAACACACAGACACACAGCCATACACACAGACACACAGCCATACACACAGACACACACCCATACACACAGACACACACCCATACACACAGACAGTTTGCTAAAAACATGATTTTCGCATTCAGGGGACCTCAGAACATGTAAATATAACAAAAACTCGCGTTCGAAAATTTGACCCAAAAACAATACTTTCTCTACCTTATGGGTAAGAGAAAGTAAAAAAAAATTCTGATCGTACGCAATATTCTATTTTTTGGAAGTTTAATTTCGGTGTTTGATTCAATGTCAAGCAAAGGAATATCATAGGTCGACGATGAAATTTTTTTCTTCAAGTTGATTTTTTTTTATTTTTTTAATGTGTTTTTGGAGGCTGATTAAGAGAAAGCTATTTAAAAATTTCCATCACAGTATTGACATAAAATGACATTGTTTGAGCTTAAAGATCCACTTTTTCAACTTCCATCTAAATTATTTCCTAGAAAATCTGGTTGAAATGATTGAAGAACAAGGAGAGTTTTTTCGTCAATAGATCAAATAAATGAAAAGCAGGCATCAGGGACGATCAAGTGTTAACATGTTAGAAAGTAATTTTTCGATGCTGCATGGGGAATCCCCCTCACAAAGCCTTCAATAAGTGTACAAGTTAAAATGCTCTAAAGGGAATTTCGATGAAAAGAAACACACTTAAGAGGTAATAGGTAAGCAATTGCTTATTAATGCATTTTATACGTAAATAGTTTCACATTTGTCATAACCTCTAGGTAAATTCTCCCGATCTTCATCTTTACTTTGTGAAAATTTCTTAAGTCATAGAAAAAGAGAAAGAAAAGCAAAATAAAACACAAATATTTCTTAATTTAGCATATCCATACACATTAGAGACACACAACGTAGTGAAAAAAAATATTTAAAACTCCGATTTTATAGACTTGCGTAATTGGTACATATTTAAAACAATCCTAACGTGTTAAATGTAGTTTCATTAAAAAAGGAAATTGATATATTAAACAGAGATTATCTGGATGGATTTTTCTTAATTACAAAGTTTGTTCTTTCGAAAACAGTTTGTTAGAAAATTCTACATTTAATTTAATTAGAATTGCATTAGAAACTGTTTTAATTTTTAGTATGCTAAATTCCATTGTTAAAAATTTATGATCTTTTATTCGTTTTAGAGAAAAAATGTAGATTTTTATTTAAATTTGTTAACAATATAATGTATAACACATTATATCACTTGTAACTCTATCTATAAAACTCAAGAAATAATATCTAACTATAGGTATGCAATATTTCAAACTTATTTGCAACAGCAGTTTTTAATCACAGTTTTTGTTAATCGAAATTAGATTTAATTAATGATAAATTTCTTCGTAAATAAGTTTCATTTACTTAATGATCACTTCAAAATGTTCTGTCCCATTTTCGTTTTCGCATTTACATTAACCATACATTTCACCCAACAAAATACTCATTCTAATCAAGCTCTTCAGAGAACTATGACAAAATATCAAAAAGTTTTACGACAATTCTGCAGAAGTAGTCTTTTGTTCCTAAGAAGGAATATTGACAGCAACACAAAAGTAAATAGTGAATATTATATGAAATGTGAGTTAGAAGACAGCTGTGCATTCCCAGATGAATTAGCGAAAACTTCAGTTTACTAGATTCAGTAGAAAGATTTGAGTGATTAAGATTATGAGAACATTAGTATATATCTTAAGGAATGAAGAAAGATTAATTAATATATCTACATTTCATATGAATATTAAAAGAAAGTTGGTGAATTTTCGAGGAATATTTAAACATGACACATGAGTATATGCATTCTAAATTTATTATTTATTTTATTTATAATATTTAAAAGTTTATATGTTATGTTTCTACGTGTTAATAATTCAATTTGTGTATCTCAATATTACTGTCATTGCTGTCACATATTTAAGACACTATTTGGTTTTCAGATATATTAAACTGCTTTAAGCATGATGTACCCTTTTAGCATTTCCTAAAGCCTAATTAAGTTGATTTTTGTGAAACATATTTTAATAAATATAAATTTCGAGTTGTAATGCTGTTAATTATACTTTTGACAAAATAAACGTTAACTTCTAAAAGGTAAATCACACATAAATTTGTTTAGTTAAAATATTATACAGTTTTATTTGTTGAGTAATCTTATCTCTTGGGTTTTTTAAAGTCCTAAATTTATAACTAAAGATTTGTTTAAATTAAAAGTCTTTAATGTCTATATAGATTAAAGAAGAAAATAAGAAACAAATTTTAAATATTTGCAGTGCTGTTGTTGTTTATTACTAAGCAAATGTTCGTGTTGCGATAAAATAGGTATATTTTTAGATAACGAACTAAGTTAAGCGGTTGGTTTCAATGTACACATAACGTGAATTATATTAATATCAAATTGATGTTGTTGTCTGAAGTTTCACAGGAAGGCCGAAAGACTACACAAGGGTCCCAGGTGTCCTAATGCATATTTACGCAAGTTTTGGATAAATTCACGAAAAATTTCGAATGTTAGGTCTATGAGTAAGTCTTCGAATTGATCATGTACTTTTCATCTACATGCTATGAGCGCCAAAAACGCTCAACTACTTGCGGGACAATATCAATTTAAATGCGCGTTTTAAGCAGTTTTTTTTTCTCTGCGTGTATGTTAAATAACTCAATTTTAAAAACGGAAATTAATGAATAATCAATGAAGAACAAATTGTGTGCTATTTTTCATTGTTAGACTAACAGGCACCCCACCATTAAAAAATATAATAAACTTAGAATTTATACGTTGTTATAATTCAAATTTTTAGACCTGTAGAGGATTAAAATTTAGGATATTTATAGAAATATATATGTATAAAATTATATACATCGCGAAGATGGAATGTACTACATCGATAGCTTAAACGAAGAATTATATTTATTTAGACTCAAGGAACTCGCAACAGCACAAGATTGAAAGCTAAATCACAATAGGTGAAACTCAGTTTTTATATATATACTGACCAGAGCGGCGATCTATAGAAGAAATGAACTTGGCGTCCTTCAGGCAGTCTAGCGTATCGTGAATATAAGTAACTTCCGTTGGGAATTTATTGAACTTATGATAAACTACGCAGAAATGTCAGTTTCCAACGCTTGTCCTTACTAGCACAACAAGTGTCGATCATCCCAAAAAGAATATCTTCTCTTATGACGTCCTCCGGATATCTTAAGGATGAAAGGACATCCTATGGACATCTTTTGGATTTATTATGGATAAGTGTTTTGTTTAAGAGGGATTTTATGATGGATGGACGGTTCGCTTATCAAGCATTTTCTGAATCAAGCTTTTTCCTCACGAATGTTCCTTTTCACTGTGGATGAGACTCGGTAACCTTTTAAATGGACGGAGTATTATCATCAACAATAATCCTGAGTTTTACATTCGTCCGTGCGGTTATTGACTTGTCAGATTTTGCGAAAAAGGTTTAGAGCAGTTCAGCTAGCTTGTTTCTTTTGTTCATTGATCAAATCTGGAGATATTATTAGGGAACAATCTATAAAAGAATCTGGCATCTCTAGTTATGTATCGAGGTGATCCGATATGTCAACAATCATTCATAAATTTCCCTCACCTAGGATCTCGGCTTGGCTTATATACATTACTTTAAGAATTAATCGGTTCACAGACTGCACATTGGCAACAAAAATCTCACTTTGTCCATTATGATATGAGGATACATAGATGGTACGGCGATACTTCTCTCAAAGAGCAAATGTTTATTGCCTTCTATATGTATATTTATGTCTCCCTGGAATTGTCATCCTGATACTGCAAGGTTTATAAAAGAAAGAGACTTAAATTTATAATGATTTGGGCGTAATGATTTCCAGGCGTCAAGTTTTGCGAAGACTTGATGAATGTCACTTGATGAATGTCTTCTAAAAATAGTTCACTTTAACGATAGTTTATCATAGATTGAGAATCTTTTAAAACGTCCCATTCAAGAAACATATCATGACTGCATTGTTTCAAAACGATGAATTCAAAAGGCACCTCTCGGTTATTTATAATAAAATATGCAAAGTAAATTATTCTATCAGCTGAAAGAGACGATTAGCGATATTTGGCATAACGTACTTATCATTAGAAAAAAAAAAAAACTTTAATTATTGACAATACCTATCGGACAAAGCAGAAAAAAAAGTGATAAAAATGCTCTTACAACACTGGCATTTCACACTGAAGAATTTCTTTTTATGTATAATAAACACATTGTTTGGATCCAGTGATCAAATAAATCACACTATATACTTTTTTTTTAAATAAAATAATTAGGTATCTGAATAATAAAATTTGGTTACAGGTATGCCCAGCTATCCCCTTACGAACCTTTGAAAGTAGAAACATGTAGAAATTACCAAATGATACGAAATAACTGAATTATTATAAGTCGACAGTTAAAAATGATGATTTTAATCAATTAAGGAGATATTAACTAAAAAACTTAGAATATCGTTAGAATTATTAAATATTTAATTGAATATAATAATAATTAAATATTTAATATTATATATATATATATATATATACATATATATATATATATATATATATTTCCAGCACAAAAAGGAATATGCTTATTTACAGGTAAGTATTACATTTGCAATAGAAATTTGTAAAGAAATAATGTAAAAAAAAAAAAAAAAAAAAAAAGTAATAAATAATATACCGTAACCGCCGCTTAATAAAATCACTGGTTAATAAAATCAGCCGCTTAATCTGATCAAATCGCCAGGACCGGAATCAAATAAATACAAACTACTTTTGAAGCCGCCGCTTAATAAAATCAGCATCGTCGGTTAATAAACTCAAAAATCTCTCTTCAGCAGCCAAAAATAGCATTTATGCACAATATATATATATATATATATTTATAGAAAAATAAATTAAAGCACAACAAACCCGTCGTTATCGTTCATTGCCGAAGTTTTTACACTTGCAGAACATTTACAAATTAAATATGCCCAACAATTACAAATATACGCCATATATTACAAATTAAAAACTTAACTCTGTAACAATTTCAAGGAACGTATTTTTCAAAACGCAATAATATGATATAAATTTGATTTGAAATGATATATATTTTTAAAATTTCTAATTATTAAAAGGCTGTTTCTAGTTCTTATTTTGAGATTACTATAATTCATGAGGTTTAAACGGAAAGATTTTAAATTTATATGAACAGCGTGAACTTTGGGTAAAGTAATGATGATTTTCCTCTAACGAAAGTGTACGGGAACTTATAATGCGTTTAATTTACTTATATCAAAGAAACAATTAGTTAATTATCTACCAAAAATTAATTAATATTGTTTACTAATTATATTATTCGTTACCTTTTGAAGTTTCTTTCGAAATTCAGGGAAGTAATACATTTTCCTTAAGGGCAGGAACGTTCGCCGGATATAAAAATCAGCCGCTTAATAAAATCACTTTGGCTCAGAACGAATGTGATTTTAATAAGCGGCGGGAACTGTATATATATATATATATATATATATATATATATATATATATATATATATATATAAACATTTGAAGATCTAAAAATTTTTTTTTAAAAACTGACGTCATAGTAGCTTTCAAATTATTAAAGGTATCATATTGGTGCTAAACAAAAAAGTCATACTTTCAGCTTTTCTCCTTTTATACATTTTTTTTTTTTTAAATAATGTGTAAGAGAAAGTGTAAGTTAAGCCACGCAGAAGTGCACCTCACTAAGGTTTTCGATTTCTGTATTTAATATTTTTATTTATTTATTTTATTTATTTATTTTTATACAATTTTATGAGTTCAATTTTCTACTTCATTTTATTAATATTGTATAAATTCTGTATTCTTTCATTTCAGTCGCCAGCGTTCCTTAACAATGGTTACTACAACATTTATTTTCATTCTTTTAGAATAGCCACGTATTTAAATACATTTTATATTTAATCACAATTTTAATATATAATACTACATCGATGTTTTAACTATACCGGTTCGTTACGATTTACTAAAAATATATCAATTTGAAGATAACATGTTTTTTTATTTTAAATAATGTGATATTACATTTTTTTCGCTGTCATTTTAAAACAATTGCTTAAGTGAAGACAGAAATATTCCTTTCAATGGGATTTTTTTATATACATATAGTTAAAAATAGCGCACCGAAAAGGATGCATCGGTTTGAAATGAAATTTAAAATAATTAATCATACAGATGAGAGATTCACTTGATCCCGAAATCAAGACAAACAAATACAGCGTGTCCAATCAGACAATTACAGTGCAATTTTAGTACCCCGTCGGACCACCTCCTTTTGCCATACATACTCCAACACGAACAAATTGGTTTGAATCCATTGAATTTATTAGACGTCTGATGTTATACTGATGAAGATGGGCCCACATATCTTGAACAGCCACCTTCATGTCCTCTACAGAATGTCACGGTGGCATCTGACGTTTCAGCTGGTCCCACACATGCTGTATCGAAGACAGGTCCGAAGAGTAAACCGGCAATGGAAATATCTGAACATGACGTAGGAAGTCTTGAGTTATTCGAGCTGTATATGGACGAGCTTTACCTTGCTGAAAACTTACCTGCGTAAGAATATTGAGGAAAGGTCCCACGTGGGGTCGAAGAATGTCGTCAATAACGCTGGCCAGTTAGGGTTCCACGTATGAAAATTAGTGAGTATTGGCTATCATAGGCTATGCCCACCCCCCAGACAACTATACCTGCTGTGCGTGCACTGTGTCTTGAGACAGTGAGAGGAGAATACACTGATCACCAGGACGTCTCCATACCAGCATGCGGTCATCATCTGTCCCCAAAACAAATCGGGATTCATTCTATTTGCCAGTATGTATCTTTCCTCGTCGCTGTGGCTTCGTATCACTGTAGACGAAGTCGTCGAAATTTCGGTGTTACAAGGCAGTACACCAAAAGGGTGCTTGAATTTCAGATTAGCTTCCGCAAGCCGTCGGGAAATTGTTTTTGGAACAACTAGTACCCCTACATTTGATTGTATCGGGGAACGAGTCACTGTGGTGTCCACGAGCGCTTGTCTCACGATCCTTCGATCCTCTCGCTTTGTCGTCTTCCTGGTAGCTTCAGACCCATTTCTCCGCACGTGGGTACCATCTCGCGTCCACTGTTCCCAACATGTTTTGACGGCGCACTGAGAACGGATGACGTGGCTAGCATCACAACGCGTCGACCAACCTGCAGTTTTCAAGCCAATGATATGGCCCTTCTCAAACTCGCTTAACTGTGAGAAATGTTTTCTCACACGTCTACCTGGCATTTTCCGCTTACTAAAGTCCCTCTGGAGTCGAAATGAGTTTATCACGTTTATGAAACTTCCCCTATGCGCTGGTTTATGTATGGCTCACTTACTGTTTGCAGCGCCACTGCAGTGAGTGTGGCCATGTGCATTGGCGCCAAATTTGGATCCTTTGCGTATCGGATCTGACTGTACTTATTTGCAAAGTTTCGCGGTTGCACCTTTCCCATTCACGGTGCGCTATTTTCAATTTTCCTGAGTGCATATCAGTATACATTTACTCCTTCTATATAAATCAAATGATAATATAATAAAAAATCATAATAATACATCTTCAATTTTCAGTTTATTTGATATGTGTATAAAATATGTATGTAATTGTTGTAATATAATTAAATTATAAATATATTTTTCTCATGATTTCTGTACATAATCTAGCGGCACTATTTATACGATTTTCCAAACAGAATATACTAGTGCGACGTAAAACCCAACCAACCAACCAAAGAGAATATGTCGTAGTTAAACTGGATAACATTTGTTAGATTACGGAAATTTGACAGCAGACACGCGGGCAGGAACACTGAAGAATAGACATCATAATCACATTTAAACTCGCTTGGAATAAGTTTAAAATCTACAATTTCAAATGCATGATGCACATCCTGCGATTTACAATATGTATACTGAAATATCTAAACAATTTTGCGTTGAATGTAAACGAATTGTTAATAAAAACCACAATACACTTAGAAAAAAAAAGAACTTGCTTTTGTCTATATGGATAATTAATGTTTAGTCAATTGTGTTTTTTCAGAGTATAAAATGTAAAATTATATTTTATTGAAATACCTTTCACAGATTATCGTAGCTGACTGTTACACTTTCCTTTAACAATTTTCAATAGGGAACAAACCATATAAAGAAAAACATTTTTAAGAATTATTTCTCAAAACAAATACAGGATTGATTTATATGTGTAAACTAATGCATATTCGGGGATAAAACATAATAAGATACAGCGGAAACGAATAAAGATGCAATAAATCTTCTGTTTTACTGCAGCTAACAGAGTACGAAGCCCCCTGCATTTTATATAGAATATTTATCACACGGAAACAAATTCTATAAAAAAAAAATTACAGCTAAGCAAATAATATTACATTTCTTTTTCTAGAAAAATATATTTTTCTCGTATTTTAATATGACAGACATCAATTTTGTTTTCTTTCTCATGGTATATATATATATATATATTTAAAGGGTTAAGTTGAAAATTTAAAATGTTCTGTAAATTAAATCTTTATTTTACACTATCATAACAGACTCTAAAAGAAACTTCACTGTCAGTTCTGATTGAGTATTTTTCATTTATGTATACCTACTAAAAAACAGAGATAATACAAATATTAATTTGTAATTTGATATATTTTTTTTTACAACGTTTAAATATTTTTAGAAAAAAAAAAAGAACGTATCATATTCATTTAACTTTTTCAAAAAATTATTTGGATATTTGAAAAAAAAAAAAAAAAATCGAAAGATATTACAAACATTTATTCAGAAGGAAAACTACCAATGCCCTACTTAATATAATAACTTACTTTATCTTTTTTTAAAGATCTTTTTAATTACATCATATTCAGAATAAATTACAACCATCAAGTACTAAATAAAATTCTGAAAGTATTTTTAAAAACAACATTTTTCTAACAATTTGTAACTGTTTTCTGCGATTAAATACGAAAAAAAATTAATCAGAAAAATATGTTCGAATTTGTACAGTGAACTGTATGTGGTTCATAAAAATAAAACCATAATAGTTATTAACTGAAATTCATTGATGTAACTGCACTATGTAAATTCACATTATAAGTTTTCAATTCTTTAAATTGCTGTATATTCCATATAATATACAATTAGTGGATAGGTGCACCATACCAGAATTAATGAATGATGGCTCCATGGCTCTTTTAAATAGGTAATAAGGGATCCGAGTAGCCGCAAACTAGATGCACTACTGCCTCTTTCGCAGGAAAGCGCTGCAATGCGCTGCAGATATAGAGACAATTCGAAACAATCCTTAAGTTAAAATCTACTCTCATGTCTTGCACAATAAGCCTTTTTAGGCCGAGGATTACATCTTAAATAATTTTACAAACCTCTACGATCATCCATCCCAGAACCAGTATTCATATCCGGCATTTGTAAACTGAATTTAGGACAAGCAAACAAACAAAAATCAAAATCAAAACATTTTCAGTAGCTTGCAGCTATGGAATAAACTGATAAATTTCCATATGTTATTTACAATAAAAAATAACTAGTGGATGTGCAGATCAGGAGCCTCAACGTTCTATTCGCACCACGCATTATTCAACATATCATTTTTTCTTATTCCTTATATATATATATATATATCGGTTCGATTCATTTGCTACATAAACATAAAAGTTTCTGCGAGGGACTACCTCCCCTCTCAACCCCTCGCTGTATCTCTCTTTTTATAACTATCTGTGTATATATATATATATATATATATATATATATATATATATATATATATGTGTGTGTGTGTGTGTGTGTGTGTGTGTGTATGTATTCCTAATAACTGATTGTCTTGTGTTAATTCCCTGTAATTCATAAATACTTGTACCAAATTTCCTACAAAATGATTACATAGAATATCGGAATTATTTTGTATAAACCTGTAAAGGAATTACCAATTCTATGCCCACAATTCTCAACTGAAAAATATTCTTTTAAAATTCTAATAAAATTTCACTATATTTCACGAGGTGTAAGCATGTTATTGTAAAATACACTTTTAAGTAACACCGACTATAGACCGTAACAGTACGAAATTCTTTTATGGATCCCAGAAAAGTAGCTACAGAAATTATATACACTAAAAAATAATACACCTATTCATTTAATTATAACTCATTAATACTTCAACCTAATTTGACATCATTTGGGTGATTATAGTACGTCATTAGAATTATTTTGTGGGGTCAAGTAAATAAATTATTTTGTCTATTCATATCCCTTTTCTAGAGAAAACATGCTTTTCAGCATCATTATAATGTATGTTAATTCCATAATGTTGAATGCAGCATAAACGCACTAAAGTGCGTTTAAATAAAAAATTGTTCATAGGCTCTAATGTCACGAAATTTCTTTGTGTGTCTCCGTAAAGGAACCATAAACATCATATACACCAGTAAAAACTATTCAGCTTATTCTACGTTTTTCATGAATAACTGTTCAAAATTTGACATAATTTGGCTGATTACAATACATTGTCAGAACCATTTTCTATGGTCCTGTAATTAGGAAGCCTAAGAGTACATATTTTCTGCAGAAAACATAAGTTTAAGCGTCTCAGCAATGTACGCTAATTTTTTTTTTTTTTTTTTATAGCAAAGTAGTTATGTCAAAATGTGTTTCAACGAAATTCACCCCATATGCTATAATGAAAATAATTTTGGCGTGTCCCTGTACACAATCCATTAAAATATATATATATATATATATAGACATAAATTTTTTTGTAGATATGTCTATACAGAGCCGGAATGTGTGTACCAATTTGCCAGTCAATTGGAGGATTCTTGCGCCGCTATTGCGGTACATACAAATTCTGTCCATAGGCCATTAATGATAAGAAAAAATCTGGCGTGTCTCTGTACACGAACTACAAATGGAACGCACACCCAAAACTATACACTGATTCCATGAGATCTTGAATATGTGTACCAAATTTCAAATCAATAGCGTGATTTTTACGGCCGTTATCGTGCGACAGACAGACAAACAAACTAACACACAGACGGAAACGAAAACAGAGGCTCTCAACAGAGGCTCTCCATTGACGTTTCGGCAATAATTGATTTTAATTGGTGAGCATTTCAGTTTAGTCTTCAATGAAATAAACGCTAAGACTATTAAATCATTAATAACATACCGGTGTTAAATATTTTGTAAAATTTAACTTTGCGCGGTCTTCTGCCATACACGTATGTATTATTTTTATACTTGAAAGTTAATCACTTTGACTAAAAAAGTTTTCTTCCAAACATTTATAGTAACAGAAGTGACTAGCATCATATACAAGCAGCGTCGGGTAGTTTTCTCTTTTGAAAAATCTTTCGAAATGGCTAGAAGTCCTTGGAATTAAATTTCTAATTTTATTTATTGGGGCTATATTCCTAACAGAAACTCCATTGAGTTTTATTACTCTAAAGCATATGATCATTTAGAAAAAAAATGCACACCAGCAAAATGAAAACATGATAATATAAAAAAATTAATTCAATGGACTGTGGACAGGGGTACAAAGCATATTAAATAAAAAAGAATTTTTTTGGAACATAATATATACAGGTTGATTCAAAATTAGTGTGACCAATTTTAAAAGCCTGTAACTATTTATGGTAATTTTTAATAACTTTACCACCAGTTTTATTTTAAAAGTGAGACGTTGAAATTACCAATATAGCTATTTTTAATAATGGGAGTAAATTAAGGCTCCAAAATTAGATCCTAAAACAGGAAACGAAATTTTAAAGCTTTTGAAGGATATTTGCTAAAATTCTATTATAAATAACACATTTAAAAAGTCAGAAAAGACATTTTTCTAATGGATCACTATCTGAACTTCGAAGATAAATAAAGTTTGGCTGGCAATCAAAAGCTCCAGAAAAAAAAAAAATGTGAAAAATGTCTTAGGTGAAAAAAAAAAAAAAGAAGCTGAAAAGGCTTATCGCTGTAGAAAATCCTCTGCCTCAAAGACCTTTAGCAAAGAAACTACAGGTATCACAAACGACAATGTGCACTCATATAAAGAAAATTGTCTATAAAAAAGTGAATAAAGTAGTCTGTTATCAAATGTCTGCAAAGACCATAGAAAAATGAAGAAAACGTTCTTGGACTTTGCATTTAAAGTTACGCAACGCAAATACAAAACATGGATAACTTTGGATGAAGCAATGTTTCATATGTCATCCAATACCGTAAAAAGTATGATACAATATATTTCACACGAAAAGCGTTGCAAGGATGTAGCTGTTTTGCAAAAGTCAAGTTGGCCGTCATGTGTTATGGTATGGATGGGAATGTCGTCTCAAAGTTTAACAAAACCTTTTTTTTTTTTTTTTTTTTTTTTTTTTGTAGAACTAAAGGCTAAAATTGATGCTAAATACTATCATAATGCAGTTTTGAAGCACATGATCAAAGAAAGTAAACGGCTTTACCCTCGAATAACTTTGTTTTTCACCAAGAATCTGCACCAAGTCACAATGTAATATAGGCTATAAAATGGCTGAAAGATAAAAAAAAAATAATTTTGTTCCTCCGGAGAAATGGCTACCATCATCCCTTTACTGTGCTGCTTACGATTATGTTTTATGGGTATACTTAAAAAAACATTTAAGTAGACGTACAGTAAGAACACTTCAAGGGCTTCAAAAAGCAATGAAACAGGAAGTTGGAAAAATACTCCCAAAAGTGGTCGAAAAAGATCTTTTGGTTTGGCCTAAAGGTTTATGTAAACTGTACTATGTTAAAGGGAACCACATTGAAAATTTCATGTAAATAACTTAATTCAATAAATATTTCTGATGCTCTGAAATTGGTCACATTAATTTTGAATCAACCTTTATTGTAATTTTATGTGTTTATCCGACTATTAATACATTTTTGGATTGAATGTTTTTATTATTTATTTTAATAAATTTAAATCTATGAGGTGTGAGTGTACATGATTCGGATAAATGATGAAAAGAGGTACCGGTTTATTACATTTTTATAATAAATTTCATTAACGTATAATATAATATTCTTAAGTAGTCTTCGATGAAAAGTTTCTTTTGGTATCTTGATTTTGACAAATCATGTTGATTTTTACAGTAGAAACGTTTGTGATTAGAGTTTCTTTTACAGATTCTTCTTCTGCAAAATATTTGATTTAAAAACAGATAGTATACTGGCACGCTTTTTTGCCTATAAATTCTGCTGTAAAAATGTTACCTTCAGTCAACAGGTGGTGTGTCGAATGGTTAGTGATTTCGGCTACAGAAGAAAGCAATTGAAGCTATTCTCCTTAAATGCACCCCACCCAAGTGTTCTCACATGTTTCTTATGGATTACTGAACATTTTGACTTTTAATACGAGCTCTTAATAAAAATAATCCCATAGCACTTTTTTTTTCTGGAAGATAATGAAAGATAATGAATGGTTGAGTTGAAAAAAAAAATGAAGCTTGATTTTTTTTTTTTTTTTTTTTTTTTAGAAAAATCGCAAGGGAAAAAAAAAATGCGTAAACACTTTTTTTTTTTTTTTTTTTTTGGTGTGTGTGTTAAAATGTTGAATTCTACGTATCAGGTAAAACATGAATTTATTTTATAAAGAGAATTCTTATTTCATTGTTAGAAACTAGACTAGCTGGAGCCCGTCGAATTCGACGATCATTTTATTGACTGTAATGTTTCAAAAATCGTCGCATCACTATTTAAATATACTTCAAGTTAAAACAACTAATATAATTTATGACATTTCTCTTAAAAAAAGAAATTCGGAAAAATCCTTATAAATAGAAATGAACCTTAAATTTGTATGATTTCATATACTTAACTCGATTTTTTTTGAATTTCTATTTTTAAATAAAAGCATAACGAAAAAAATAATCACCAATAATAAAAAAATTACCTTGAACCGAATGAAACTCTGCCTTGTGACCCCAGTGTATATGTGGGCCGCTAATAACATGAAAAAATTCTCAAAAATTAACCTTAAACCGAACGAACCTTTGACTCGTGTTTCTGCTGTCTGTGGCTGCGGCACCGTATAGCAGGCATGCTACACAAAATTAACTTTCCTCCATCAGGGTCCAGTATGTTGTATACGAACATCACCAATTGTCTTGAATTTCCAAGACTTTTAAAATAAGGTGTAACATGGTGGTGTACCCTACAAAATCCTTTAGTTGCACTTTCCACCGCCAGGCGGCACAGTGTGTTCTGGACGAACATCACCAACGGTCAGAAAATACTAAGACCTTTAAAATAAGGTGTAGCAGGATAGGGTCTACTACAAAATCACCTAGTTCAATTTTTCACCACCAGGGGATGCACTATATTGTATACAAACATCCCCAATCTTCATGAAATTTCAAGACATTTAAAATGATGTGCTACATGTGTGGGTTTAGAACGGACTTCCCTCTCAAACTAATTTCCCCCTTTCCTCCCCCAAATCTACTTTCCACCTTTAAAATCGAAAATTCCAAAATCGCAGAAATTGATTTTTTAGTATTTGTGTCTAGTCCCCTCATGCACAACTTCTTCACCGTGAAGTAATTTGGAGCTGAGTTAAGCTCGCAAACATGTTCTTAACTCCTGCCCCCCAGGGGGGGGGGCGTTCGATTTTTTTTTTCTTTTTCTCTCTTTTGATGATACATCTACAGACCAAGACCTTTTTTTAGACACCTCAACCAAATTTTTACACCTAGCCATTCTCTCAATTTAGTGGATACAGACAAAACAAATTTCAAATTAATATGTAGATACAGCGCTTTTAATCAGACATTCGGAAGTAGTTAAAACTAAAATATAGGAAAAATAGAAGGTTTCATAAATATATAGGAAGTACAGGAAATATAGGAGCACTGCGACGCCTGCAAATGTGGTAGTCGTTTTCGCTTAATATTTTCACTCAGAACTTTCATATCAGAAACATATAAAAAATTTTTGCTAACCAATTAATTCAGACAAAAAGATATTTAGACAGAGGTTTATAGCAAAATTAATGAAAATCAACCTTTTTTAGATACCGATGTTGGTACTCCATACTCCATCCAATTTTATCAAAACTTTACAAACATATCTGTACACTGGAAATCAACTACTGTAACTTCTGGTAGATACCCCGCAGGTGATATGTGTCATTTCTCCACCAGAAATTGTATTTAATAGAGAAATCTATACTTTTTCGAAGGAAGAGCTCGTACTAATATAAATATATTTATCAATTAAATTTCTGGTGCAAAACTGGATTATATAACCTGCGGGGTATCTACCAGAAATTACGGTAATACATATGAAAGGATATTTAAAGGGTAGATAAAATGGTGATTTTGCAAACAAACCTGTAAAGAAAGTTTTTTAGCTATCTGCGAAAGCCTTTTAAAATTTCATAATCTGTCTGCAAAATTTGCGTGTAATCAGGGGTGAAAATGGCTTACGAAAAGTCCTGAAAGCTGATTGGGGGGAGGAGTTAACATCAGTGGTGATCTCGTGCAACAATACACAAATACAGTTTTACAACAGAACAATATAGCATAAACGTTTGTATTTATTCAATTCATCTTATTCAATTAAATATTTTATAGCACTGTTTGACACAACACAATATAAATAATTACGTATAAATAATAAAAGTATTGGATTTAGTTCTGATACAGAAATTTTTATAAGTGAATTGTTACCCGAATATTGCGGAGGATTTTTTTTTTTTTTTTTTTTTTTTTTTTTTTTTATCAGCACAGACAAAAACTGTCCACATGCCATTTTCATGTGTCCGCGACTGTGTCGCCGTGTTTCTGCCACTGGGACTTGTAGAACAATTTTTTTTTTTTTTTAGAAATTGAATGCAGAGTTAAACTTGGACTACGAAATCAGAACATATAACAATTTTTATGCAAGTGACCAATAAAAAGCATCTGCAAGATGGTATATATGGCGAATTTAAAGAAAATCGTTAAAATACTTTTTGAGATACATATAAAAATAAATTGTGACTTGATTTACAACATTCCAATTTTTTACCAAAATTTGGTAAACACATCTGTACACCTAACTTATGCTCATTATAAAGGTATATTGTTTTTACTTTTTAAGATGTGATAAACCAAAAATCCCCCACACACACACACGTATTTCCCCACATGTGAATTGTGTTTAAAGAAACACATTTTGTAAATAAATTCAGCACACAGCTTCACGAACTTTCTCTCTTAAAAGTATGAATAAAAAAAGAAAAAACAATAATTCATAATCTCCAATTAGAAAAATTTTGCGAAACTTTCGCCCAAGAAAAAATCAGTGCTCCCATAAGCGACAGGAAAACTAAAATTGAGAGATGCCTACAGCTAGCGACAAATCTTTCGTTCAAGCATGCTAGGCTTGGTGCGACAATGGCTCAACACTTTACATAACTTGTGGATGTAAGCATCATGTCGCCACATGCACACACTTAAATAAGGAACTGTTGTTTGCACTGCTTGATGTATAGTACTGATAAACCAAAACTTGTTAGGTTGTAGTTTCTACATATTGTTTAGAAAAACAATATTTCAAATTGACCATATAGGAAGATAACATAAAAAATAATTTGGATATCAAAGAAAAATCTCATAACTCTGATCATAAACCAGTGGAGGTCAAATTGCAACAAAATCCCTTTTTGGGTAAAGTCTTGTTTTGGAAAAAACGAGAAAGTGCAGGACACAATTTCATTTGAATTCTGATTAATCTTTCCCCTGCAAAATTATGCAACATGAAGAATTCTACCCAAATCTTGTTTTTTAGTTGTAATCAAGTGTCAATTTACTTCGTATGCAGAATAAATTGCTTTCTCACAGAACTTGTGAGTTATTTGAAACAAATTGGGTAATTTGTAAAAAAAAAAAAATAAATAAATAAATAAAGATAAAACTTGTGAATATACGTAAGTATCTATAACATTTGATTTACTTTCCATTAAATAAATTTTCAGACTTTAATATAAGTTAAAGTATTTCTATAATGTACAGATAAGCGCAGTTAATTCAAGGTTCCCATTATATGGTAGGATTGCGAGAATATCGCAATATTTTGAAAAATCTCGTTCAAAAATATATCATAAGGGGGATTGCCCATTAATTTTTTCACATTGCTCTTAGTATTTCATCAATATTTGAGTTCAGTTGGGTAATATATTAATTAGTTCGAAGCCTGTAGTGTTCTATATTTACTTAACTTTTATAAAAATTCTTGATTGAGAAAAAAAAAAAAAAAAAAAAAAAAAGAAAGAAATATTATGTAATTATTTCAGAATACTTTTTAATTATAAATATTTGTTAAGAGGCTATATGAAGTGTTTATTCTATCAACAAACATTTACAAAGCGTGAAGGCTAAAAATTGCAATAATTAAATGTTAAATAATTTTGGTTATGCCGGTTATTGCACTCTTTGAGTGCTCAAAATCAAAATGAAAATAAACATTAAATTAGATTAAGTAATAACATGAGCAATTCCTTCTGCATTTCTGATGAAAATTTAGATTCTGAGTACTCAAATAGTACCCTGTCTTTAGTCAAAAAAAAAAAAAAAAAAAAAAAAAAAAATGTGAAAGGAAATAAATAAATTTCCATTTTTAACATTTGATTTTTTTTTAAATTGTTTGATTCATAATTGTAAATCTCTAAAAAGAAATTTGCAAAAAGTAAATTATGTAATTTCTCACATAAATTTGAAATATTTCACCTTTTTTTTTTTTTTTTTTTTTTTTTTTTTGTTAACAATAAAGTGCATATGCATCGGCTTATTTTTCCTTTATGTGTAAAGTAAAGTTCATGCCTTTGTATGAGTTCTAGAATATTGTGTATATTTTATAGCATTGGAAACTACTTTTAATTTTTTTTTTCTGTTTTTTATACGTTTATTTAAAATGTTACCATTCACATTTTTTTCTCTGCTACATATGTATATCTTAATAAGTATATTAAAAAAATTATATATGCTTCTGTGCATTATCATTACTTCTATATTCCACCGAAAATAATCAACAAACTATATAGAATGATGGTATTTATTTACTCAGAATAGCGTTTTAAATTATGCAAAGAAAAAAAAAACTCAGCAGTTTGTATATTGCAACCAAAACATACAATTTAGAATCGAATTTCAAAAATAAACTAAATACGTAATGGGAGGAACTAATAATTAAAATACTTATCTTTGGTGCAATACAAAAATATCGATCTAACATTATGAATATACTACACGAACTCAAAACATTAAAAAATGCAAACAATAATATTTCATATAAATATATACAAAGTAGTAAAAAGGTTAAAATGCTAACAGTAACATTTCAATATAAACGTATACAAATGTTAACAGAAACACTAAACAAACTATCACAATACTCTAGAATTCATGACAAATATAAACTTTAAGTAAAAGAAAAAATTTAATAAGAAAAAAAAAATGCATACACACCTTACTGTTTGTAAATAGGGAAATTTGTCAAATTTATATCCAATATTAAAAATTAGCGGCCATGATCCCGAGTCTCGAGAACGCATGAGCCAAATTCGTATTCTGATTGGTTCAGATTTCTGAATTCGCTCGCTCTAGGAATCCGAAGAAGCTCTCAGCGATTGGTCACCGGTTTCGTCTAAAGACAGGAACAACCTCCGCGCATGCCCAGATCGAGCGATTTTGGTCTTACAGAAAGTCGCTTGTGTTTTAATATATAAGATTTAGTTAACAACAATTCATTCATATTAACTATGAATATCCAAAACATGCTTTCATTTACTTTATCATTACATTTATTCGAACAAAACCAAATATCTTGAAAATTAATGTATATATATATATATATATATATATATATATATATATATATATATATATATATATATATTGTTTGCTTTAAGCGCTTCTCGGTAAAATATTTCATTAAAAGTTATACATTGTGTTGCTAAATATTGCCTTAGTAATCTTTCTTCTTTATCTAGATTAAAAAGAATTTAGTTTGAGTGTTTGGAAAGAAAAAAATTCATATTAAGATTCTTTATTTAAATTACTGAATTTTTCTTATGTTTATGTAAAACATGCCATAAAATGATTATGAACTATGAGTATTTTGATAAAATTTCACATTTATTATAAACCTGAAGATTGACTTTACAAAGAAAAAAGCCCTTAAAAAATTCTTACGAATTTTGTCGTAAATATTTTTTATGAACTTTCTCATTTTAAGTTATATTTATTTTTCTCTCGTAATAATGTAAGTGACTCAGTCTTTTGATTTTGTAAAATATGTTATAATAATAATTTGTAATCTCAAATTAAATTTTACCTGTTTTTATTATTTATATAATTTTTATAACTGTATTATTTTATTTTATCTTTTATTTTATTACTTTTTTTGTTGTTGTTGTTGTTTGTTTCGTATGCAAAAATGTTTAATTTCTTCAAATCAATTTAATTTAGAAATTTACTCAACAGCCATGAAAGTTCATTTCAGAACATTTTGGAGTGGAAGGCTGATTTTTTTACCAACTATGTGAAAAATACCAGAACCGGGAATCGAAACCGCGCCTTCCGTTTTACGTGCGGATGCTCAAACCATTGAGCTACCCTGGCTGATTACCAGCTAGGCATTTCTCACATAACATTCGTTGGCAAATTCGCCGAGTCTGTAAACACAGCTATATCAAGTGACATTAATATTCATGGCACAACTCCAAATAGACCACGGAATTTTAATTTAATTTAGAAATTTATTCATAAATCATGAAAATTCATGTCAGAAAATTTTGGAGTGTAAGGCTGATTTTTTATACCAACTATGTGAAAAATACCAGAGCCGGGAATCGAATCCGGGCCTTCCGCTTTACGTGCGGATCCTCAAAACATTGAGCTACCCTGACTGATTACCAGTTAGGCATTTCTCACATAACATTTGTTGGCAAAGTCACCGAGTCTGTAAACACAGCTATATCAAGTAGCATTAATATTCATGGCACAACTCCAAATAGACCACGAAATTTTAATTTTATTTAGAAATTTATTCATCTACCATGAAAGTTCATTTCAGAAAATTTTGGAGTGGAAGATTCAAGAATATTAATGTCACTTGATATAGCTGTGTTTACAGACTCGGTGACTTTGCCAACGAATGTTATGTGACAAATGCCTAGATGGTAATCAGCCAGGGTAGCTGAATGGCTTGAGCATCTGCACTTAAAGCGGAAGACCCGGGTTCGATTCCCAGCTCTGGTATTTTTCACATAGTTGGTATAAAAAAGCAGCCTTCCACTAAAAATTTTTCTGAAATGAACTTTCATTGTCGATGAATAAATTTCTAAATTAAATTAAAATTTCGTGGTCTATTTGGAGTTGTGCCATGAATATTAATGTCACTTGATATAGTTGTGTTTACAGTCTCGGTGAATTTGCCAACGAATTTTTTGTGAGAAATACCTATCTGGTAATCAGCCAGGGTAGCTCAATGGTTTGAGCATCCACACGTAAAGCGGAAGGCGTGGGTTCTATTCCCGGCTCTTGTATTTTTCACATAGTTGGTAAAAAAAATCAGCCTTCCACTCCAAAATTTTCTGAAATCTTCAAATCATATTTAAAAAATACAGTTTTATAATATTGTTTTAGTTACCTTCAAAAATGTCTTTTACATATCTTTTATACAACAAATATATATATATATATATATATATATATATATATATATATTATGACATCTATTAAATAAACGTGCATCTGGACTTATATGCTTTCATGATTATTTTTGAATAATTTATTTGTTCATTATATTATTCATAATTATATTAAAATAAGGGAATAATATTACATGAAAAGAAAACAGGTTTAATCCATAGTTTGAGGAATTAATCAAAATTATGCACTATTGTACATACAAGAGAAAAATTCAACACTGATTTATTTCTAAAAAATATGGACTTTATATATATATATATATATATATATATACTAGCTGACCCGACAAACGTTGTTTTGTCATATAAATTATTTCTAGAGAATATTTTGCTAGAAAAAAATAACTAACTTATTGTACGTGTGTAAAGATGCGGTATATAAGTGAAACAGGTATGGAGCTCTGTGAACGGTGACTGTGAATTCCCATTATAACGTAAAAGACATAATTACCGAAAATTTCGCTACTTGCTTTCTGCTACTTGGTACTTTCTACTTGCTACTTGTTATTTAAAACCTCCGCTGAATGTCGAACAGCACAAAATTTTATTTCATACGGCAAATATTTCAATTTAAGAGAGAATCTCTGATAGCAACGAATTTCACATGAAAATTCCGTCTCTTTTGAATAAGCTGTAACAATCTGGACCGATTTGATGAAAATTTTTATCAAAAAGTTATTACAATATCTAACATCATTACATGTACATTTATCACAATTCAATCAATCGATGCATGTGAGTATGTGCATAGTATGAGCGAAGTGAAAAGTAGAGTTCGTATTAAATAAATCTTAAATTCGTTTTAATTAAAGGTGAAAAAGTTGAAACTCAATTTATTTTATAACAGGTATATTTTTTTAATCTACAAAAACTTAATTTATCGTAATGCCATTGGATGTACAATATTTTTGGTTAATCCTTGAGAAATATACACAAACAAATTCGAAGGTTTTCCAACAATGGAACACGCAACATATAATTGGCCGTGAGAAAAGCACGGATTTTCTAAATCTAAGCCACAAATTGGGACCCCTTTGGTGACTTCAAATATCTTAAGCCATTTTTGCGATGAATTGAAATGGCTATCTCAATTGTGGAACTAAAGTTCTTGGCGAGAAGCGTCCGAGCTACTTCGGTGCCAAATTTCAAATTTTGCCAAAGGGATCCGATACTAAAGGTGTTCCATACAAAAAATAAATAAATAAAATATCAGTGACATACACACGCACAAAAGTATGGGAGCCCATTGGTGACTTTAAATATTTTAAGCCATTTTTGCGATGAATTGAAATGGCTATCTCAATTGTGGAACTAAAGATCTTGGCGAGAAGCGTCCGAGCTACCTCGGTGCCAAATTTTCCATACAAAAAATAAATAAGTAAAATATCAGTGACATGCACACGCACAAAAGTATGGGACCCCTTTGGTGACTTTAAATATTTTAAGCCATTTTTGCGATGAGTTGAAATGGCTATCTCAATTGTGGAAATAAAGATCTTGGCGAGAAGAGCCCGAGCTACTTCGGTGCCAAATTTCAAATTTTGCCAAAGGGTTCCGATATTAAAGGTGTTCCATTCAAAAAATAAATAAATAAAATATAATAAATTAGCTACACAAATAAATTTGTAGGTTAGGGTGGTTGTTAATCAACGCACGTGTAAATTTGATAGAAAATTATATAAAATAATAGTCCAATTCCGCACTAAATTTGCAAAATGTATAGTTTTTTATGCACACTTCAAAACTCTTCAAACACTAATTACATCTTGATATAATATTTCAATTAGGACTCGCTCGTGAAATATACGCGCTGGCCATTTTCAAGATGGACGGCTAAATGAAGAACTGCTGGATCCCGTTCATGAATTGGGAAACCAAAGATACGCCAAACAGCTTCATGGGAGCTGACGTACCGGCCATTTGGTAAAGTGTTATTTCATCATTGTTATTCACCGGAGGAGCATTCACATTGGTATTTTCAACTCGAAATACAGCCATATCACTGCCTTTATTCACATACTTGCAAATGTATTTGATACTCTTCACTGAACTGCAGAACTCAACATTAATATGAGCATTGAATGTTTTGCTCAGCAGAGCGAATATGGGACCACCCAACGGTTAGCAATGTCAATGTCTATGTTGTTGACATAGATGACCGCCATAGATGATAAGATTGTCCGCCATTATCGGGATTTCTTCGACGATATGTTGGATATCCGTCAACATTTGTGATCGTATCGTTAGTGAAATTTTTCAGAAAACTTTTAGTACATTTTCCATCTGCACAAATAATAATGGCCTAAAAATTCATTTTTCATTTTAACATAAAATAACTCCGTCGGATATTGACGAATTTTTTAAAAGAATATACCATTTTAATCCTCAGGCTAAAAATATTAATTTTGAAAAAATATTTTAAACACTTACGGTTCAAAATTCATTTTTCATTTCAACATTAAATAAATTCTGACATCGTGTTTACGATTCTAAAAATTTTAACTTTGAAAAAATATTTTAAACACTTCGTAAGATACGGTTAAAAATTCATTTTTCATTTCAACATTAAATAAATTCTGACATCGTGTTTATGGACAACTCACGCCATCTAGGTGGAAAAGTTGTTGAAACTGTTGGTTAAAAATTAATTAAGAAAGAACTAATTAAGTTACAACTTTCATTTGTAAATCTAAACCATTCTCGAATCCATCTGAAGACACACAAAAAATTTCATTAAACTTGGTCCAGCCGTTTAGGAGGAGTTCAGTGACATACACACGCACAAAAGAAATATATATATAAAGATATATATATGTGTGTAAAATACATGCATACTTATTTGCAGGTGAAAAATATTTAAATAATAGATATATTATTTAATTAAAATGCTCTGAAAAGTTGATAAGCATTATCTCTAAAAAAGAGTTGAATTAAACACGTGTCATTTGTTATTTATATTAAAAACACGTAAAATAAATTTTTTATTTAAAAATTTTTAAAAATATTATCTGAAGCTTTTTGCTTTGGAATTCCAAAGCATCAGAGATTTTTTATTACGGAATTATATGAGCAGTTTTTAAATAATTTTCCTTTCACAGTCAACAGTTAAGTTCTTAAGTGTAAACTACTTAAAAAGTCTAAAAGTACTTAAACCAGTGGGATTGCAAATGTGGAGCCTCAATGTCCTATTTGCATTTTTGCATCACTCGTTACTCAGAGGATCATTTTTAATTATTCTATACAGTTTATTATATATATATACAGAGAGAGAGAGAGAGAGAGAGAGAATAACGACACGAAATTCTTTTGTGTGTCTCTGTACACGATCCGCAGTAATCACGTCCGCAAATAGAACTATACTACTAATTGTATATCATTAATAGTTGTAAATTATATCATTGTGACTTTTTATTATTTGAATCAAAAATGAAATCATTCCGAAGATTTGTACTGGGCAAACAAAGAAGAAAGCGATTTAATAAAAATGCGGTAAAAAAAAAATTCTGTTTTAGTTCTATATATTTAGTAATTCAAGTTTTACTCCATCCTATATTTAAATTATATCATATCTATATTTATATATCGATAATATAAACAACACTGCTATGCATAAAAATCGACCTCAACACCATTTTTGGAAATTTGTATGTAAGATTACACCCTTTTTGCCGTTTCGGTCATCGATATTAGGGACGATCCCTCCACAACTTTTATAAGTTTTCGGTAATTTTATGGTTATAAAT
This sequence comes from Salticus scenicus, assembly GCA_963930645.1. Taxonomy (NCBI): domain Eukaryota; kingdom Metazoa; phylum Arthropoda; class Arachnida; order Araneae; family Salticidae; genus Salticus; species Salticus scenicus. The sequence goes on along the minus strand of OZ005649.1, from coordinate 85,496,187 downwards.
TTAATTTGTAAGAGGGGAGGATTATTTTAATTCTTAAATTTTATTTTCTGAGGGGCTCCAGAAGTAAAAAAAAATTAAAAATTGAGCATTTGCAGCGAGGAAGAAATAAAAGGGAGGAGGGGGGGGGTATTCGCCACTAAAGTTACTGAGATATTATTAAGTGAGTTGTTAAGTGAATTGCACTTATTATATTTTATTAATCAATTGTTATTATTTTTTATTGTATGTTTTATATATATATATATATATATATAGACAGATAGATATATAGATAGATAGATATATTCTTTTCCATACTGTAAATCAAGGTCATGTTCAAAAAATTACCGAACAGCGATAAAAAAAATCTGGAGTGACTCCACTCGACTTTCCGAACATTGAGTAACTAACAGTTTTGTAGATAAAATAAAGAAAGAGGAATTGCTAAACAAACAAAAGAGAGAAAACCATAATAGAGTGTTTTTTCTCCATATATCACACGAGGTTTTATTTAACGCTACTGAACTTTGAGCCCTTAGATCATAATGATAAAGAATTTTTCGTTTTGTCCCTGTAAAAATCTATAGATGCTAGATTCACCAAAATGCTTATAGTTAGTGCAACAGTGATTTATAATATTCATACAAATTTTCAGCTCAATTGAATAAGGCGTTTAGATGCTATCGCACTTTTAAAAATTTGGTCTCATAGGCCATAATGATAAAGAATTTTTCTTTGTGTCCCTGTAAAAAAACTGTAGTGCTAGATTCACCAAAATCTATACAGTTGGTGCAAATGCGACCTATAACATGTGTGCAATTTTTTTGCTCAGATTAATAAGGCGTTTAGACGCTATCACACTTTTAAAAATTTGGCCCCATTGGCCTTAATGATAAAGAATTTTTCTTTGTGTCCCTGTAAAAAAACTATAAGTGCTAGATTCTCCAAAATCTATACAGATTGAGTATCTGTGACCTATAATATGGGTATAAAATTTTTGCTCAATTGAATAAGGCGTTTAGATGCTATCGCACTTTTAAGATTTTGGTCCCATAGGCCATAATGATAAAGAATTATTCTTTGTGTCCCTGTAAAAAAACTATAAGTGCTAGATTCACCAAAATCTATAGGGTTCGTACTATGGTGACTTACAATATACGTACCAACTTTCAGGTTAATCGAACAAAGCCTTTAGACGCTAGCGTGTTCACAAACATACACACATACACACATACACACATACACACATACACACACACATACATACATCATCGTAAAAATAGTGAAAACGGACTCAGGGGACCTCAAAACGTATAGAAACATCAAAATCTCGAATTCGGATTTTTGACATGATTACAATACTTTCCTCACTATAGTGTTCGGAAAGTAAAAATGAGAGGAGGGAGTGGTATCCAAAAAAAAAAAAAAAACCGGTGTTGTTGGCAAAATGGTGGTCATATTCGGATCCAAGAGATCATTTTACATAATAATTGAAAAAAATTGTATTAGGTGTTGATATATATATATATATATATATATATATATATACAGTATTTCTTTTTTTTTTACTTTCCGAACACTATAGTGAGGAAAGTATTGTAATCATGTCAAAAATCCGAATTCGAGATTCTGATGTTTATATACGTTTCGAGGTCCCCTGAGTCCGTTTTCACTATTTTTACGATGATGTATGTATGTGTGTGTGTATGTGTGTGTGCAAGTATGTGTGTAATGTATGTGTGTGTGTATGTGTATGTTTGTGAGTGAACACGCTAGCGTCTAAACGCTTTGTTCGAATAAGCTGAAAGTTGGTGCGTATATTGCAAGTCACTATAGTATGAACCCTATAGATTTTCGTGAATCTAGCACTTATAGTTTTTTTTACAGGGACACAAAGAAAAAATCTTTATCAATATAGTCTATGGGACCAAAATCTTAAAAGTGCAATAGCATCTAAACGCCTCATTCAATTGAGCAACTGTATAGATTTTGGGGATTTTAGCACTTTACAGGGACACAAAGAAAAATTCTTTATCCTTATGGCCTATGGGGCCAAATTTTTAAAAGTGCGATAGCGTCTAAACGCTTATTTAATCGGAACAAAAAATTTGTACACATGCTATGGGTCACAGTTGCACGAACTGTATAGATTTTGGTGAATTTAGCACTTACAGTTTTTTTACCGGGACACAAAGAAGAATTCTTTATCATTATGGCCTGTGGGACCAAATTTTTACTTTCTTCTATATTCAATAGAAAAAATATTGGATTCGTAAAAATTTTCGACCTCGGGTTTTTGATGGATTTATACGTTTTGAGAGCTGTAGAACACGATTTGTCCATTTTTAGAAAATGTCTGTCTGTTTGTCTGTCAGTCTCTATGTGTGTGTGACAAACTTTTGTGGCAACTGTATCTCAGGAACTACTTCACAGAATTTCATACAAATTGGTATGTAGTTGCAACTTGACATAAATTAGTGCTTATCAAATTTTGGTAAAAATTGTCTTACAGGTTGCGTTGCCATTCCACTTTTTCTAAATTTTTAACATGGTGGTATAGTACAAAATTTTGTATAAATGTGCATAAAGAGAATTATTTTTTTAATAATCATTATGAAATTTACCAGAATTATTTTAAATAGAGATAGTCAACTGGAAAAATTTTTTTGTATGTGTAGGAGCCTCGCCTTCTCCCGGGTGAGATTCCCCCCTCGAGGGGAGTATATTTTCATGATGGGTATCTTTTAAAAGAGCTCGCCAGTACCTTTAAAACGAATGGTTGAACCATAGATCTGCGATAATTTAAAATGAAGTTATCGATTTTTTTTTCATGTTTAACAAATATATATATATATATTTTTTTTTCTTTTTTTTTTAATGTAATATTGACAATAAATTTGACTTTTTTTTGGATATTTAGTGTTATACAACTTCTCTAATATGGAAATCATCTGCATTATCATGGAAGATAATTTTTTAAAATAGTAATTTTAATAGATTATTTTTACTGAGTGCATTTGTATAGGAAAATATAGAAGAAAGTCATGTGGTGGCCACAACATACCAGTTAAAAGTGCGATAGCATCTAAACGCCTTATTCAATTGAGCTGAAAATTTATATGAATATTATAAATCACTGTTGCTCTAAATATAAGCATTTTGGTGAATCTAGCATTTATAGTTTTTTACAGGGACACAACGAAAATTCTTTATCATTATTATCTATGGGCTCATAGTCCAGTAGCGTTAAATAAAACATCGTGTAATATATGGAGAAAAATACTCAAACACTTTATTATGGTTTTATATCTTTTATTTGTTTAACAACTCCTCTTTCTTTACTTTATCTACAAAACTGTTAATTACTCAATGTTCGGAAAGTCGAGCGGAGTCACTCCAGATTTTTTAAATTAAGTAATTAGTAAACTTAGTAGTTATTAAGTAAACTTTGAAATTATGTATACCTTGTTAAACATGATAATCATGATTCATAAATACTTCTATATTTTTTCTTTATTAAAATTATTTGAAGAGAATAAAAAAATAGTTACTTTTATTAAAATTTATAGACATCAAATTAAACACACTAGATGTATAACTATTAATTGCTTGAAAAAATTATGCTTTTCACACAGTTCAATACAATTTTACTTATTATGTTTCGGCGTATGATGTCACAAGATAAAGAAAATAAAACTGTTTTCCAAAATGCATTTTTCAATAAGGTAAAATATCGTAGAAAAAATTCAAATTATATTCAGAATTCTCAAAAGATTTCCTTCCTAAAATAACAAAATGCATGCAAAATTTGTATTGGTCAGGAATGCATAAATTTATGCAAACAGAGATTTTATTTCAAAATAAATATGATACACGTATAATATTTACATTAAAATTTTTATAATGCAGAGCTATCTCAAGTAACAGGAAAACAACTCAGATTTTTGTATGCAAACCGTACATTTATAGAAGATATTGATGACTCTTTTCCTCTTCTGAAGAATGAAAAGTATTTTTATTCGGACTAAAATCCTTGGAAAGAGATGTTTATGCAAAATTTATTACCGGATGTAGAATTACTATCCACAATTTTAGGCAAACTAGTACGGATATCAGAAATCTTTACAAAAATTTTAATGCAAGTTTTTGTAATGTTTTACTCCGAGTGAGTAAAACAAAGTTGTATCTGGAGAATGATTGAAATTCGCTCCCCATTTTATCTAAGCAATTCTAATATAAATATTTCCAATTTCTTTATCTCTCTGTAAGTACATTTAGAAATTACTAAATCATCTTCTATCTTGAATTCTAATGATTAGTGTGATTGAGATAGAAACAATTTTTTTTTTTTCATAAATTGGTGAATTTCGACAGACGTTTGAAAAATAACGTACTATGAGTGAAAGAAAAATATCGTTTAATAAGTACAGAAAAAAAAGTCTAGAACGTTAAAGCAAATTCAAAGGAAATAGTAAAGGGTTAATTCCATGTCAAATCAACCAGGATTTTTGAAATATTGAACACATTTATTTAGTAGTTGGATAATATTTGATAAATTTATAGGAATTACTATACTAATTCTGGAAGCGTTCATTTTTTTTAAATTAGCTAAGTATTTTTTAATATATGCCAAATAATAGCCAGTAAGAGTTTTTAAATATATATTACAAAATGACTGATTTGACAACATTTGTAATGCTACATATAACGATATATATGGCTGTAATTTCTGAGAAAATTTTATCAGAAACATCAAATGTTTTTTAATTGACTTAAAATATGGTCCTGTCCTCTTGCACTCTCGTCCAGACATACACGCTAATCTCCATATATATATATCGATAATATAAACAACCCTGCTCTGCATAAATATCGACACAAACACCATTTTTGGAAATTTTTATGTAAAATGACCTTCTGAATATGACACCCATTTTACCTTATTACCCACTGATACTAGAAGACGATCCCTCCCTCTATTTTTATCACTTTTCGTTAACTTTATGGCTATAAATTTAATTTGTAGGAGGGAGGGAGGATTATTTTAACTATTAAATATTTTCTAAGGGGCTACAGATAGGATTTCTTTAAAACATGAGCATTTGCAGCGAGGGAGACATTTAAGGGGTTGGGTTCGCCACGAAAATTATGAATTGCATTTATTATATTTCATTAATTAGTTGTTATTATTATTTATTATACATTATATACTGTATTTATGTATATATTCCCATTATCTAAATCAAGTTCATGTCCATAAAATTACCGAACAGTGATAAAAATAAGAGGAAGGAGTTGTATCCCAAACAACGGTGGGGGATTGGGCAAAATGGTGATCATATTCGGATTCAGGAAATCATTTTATATAAGAATAGAAAATGTATCAGGTCCTGTAATATATATGTATATATATATATATATATAAGATAAAATTTAAATATAAGAGGGAGTAAAACTTGAATTATTAAATAAATTGAACTAGAACAAAGTTTTTATAAACAAATGCGCAAATGCAGCAAAAGGAAATATAAAACTATAATAAATAAGCAAAGAAAATCAAAGCCAGATGAAAATTTAATCCCAAAACACATGAGGGCCTTCATCAGGGGAGCTTCCCCATGTAGGGAAAGGTATATGAGAAGTTTCTAACGAAACGCTGGTAATTTAACCAAAAATACGTTTCTAGCCCCCAACATCTCACAGATGGAAGCAAGACCATACAGCAATCGAATTATAATTAAGACAGAGCATAAAAAGCAATTAAATTCAGAAATCAAGCACAAAATAAAATACATCAATATAAAATGAAAGAATATAAATAATACAAGAATATATAAATACATACATGGACAAACTTGAATATTCAGAATATGGAAAATTGAAAACCACCCCCCATTATAAACACAGAACCCTACAGCTAGTAGCCCTTACCAGCACTTAAATGTCACCCAAAATGGAACAACAAACCTTAAGTGGGATTGTCATTAAAAATGCTGAAATGTTTATTGATTAAAATAACAGGATAGCGATTAACAGTTAGTATGTTTTTGAGATTTTTCATAGCCAGATTCAGGTCTAAATTGTTATTGCAAATCATTTTAATTCTGTTTATTTGGGTAATCATAATATTTTTTAAAACTTTATGACTAATACAGGAGAACCAATTTGTTAAATTACAAACTTTAAAGTTAAAATCTTGCCTTTTATCATAAATCCCAAAAAAAAACAATTATTATCTGGGCCCCCATGAAGGCCCTCATGTGTTTTGGGATTACATTTTCATCTGGCTTTGATTTCTTTGCATATATATATATACATATATATATATATATATATATATATATATATATATATATATATATATTTTTATATATATATAGATATAGATATAGATATAGATAGATATAGATATAGATAGATATATATATATACATATTGTACACAGTGTTATTCATTAAACTTAGAAATTTTGTATACACTGTTAAACACGATAACCATGATAAATAAATACTTCTATATTTTTACTTTATTTAAATTAGTTGAAGAGAAAAAAATCCATTACTTTTTATTAAAATCTATAGTTATTAAAGTAAACACTTCCGAGGTATAACTAATAATTGTTTCAAAAATTTTTACTTTTACCTTCACACAGTTCAATATAATTTTACTTATTGTTCTTCAGTGCATAATGTCATAGGATAAAGAAAATATATTTTTTTTCCAAAATGCATTTTTCAATAAGGTAAAAAATCGTAGAAAAAATTCAAATTATATTCTAAAATTCTCAAATGTTTTACTTCCTAAAATAACAAAATGCATGTAAAATTTGTATTGGTCAGGAATACCTAAATTTATGCAAACAACGATTTTATTTTGAAATAAATATGATACACGTATAATATTTACATTAAAATTTATATAATGCAGAGCTATCTCAAATAACAGGACTACTCAGATTTTTGTATGCAAACTGTACTTTTATAGAAGATATTGATGCCTATTTTCCTCTTCTGAAGAATAAAAAGTATTTTTATTCGGACTAAAATCCTTGGAAAGAGATGTTTATGCAAAATTTATTACCGAACGTAGAATTACAATCCACAATTTTAGGCAAACTAGTACATATATCAGAAATCCTTATAAAAAATGCAATGCAAGTTTTTGTTCTAGTTTACTCCGAGAGAGTGAAATAAAGTTATATATAGAGAATTATTGAAATTCACTCCCCATTTTATCTAAACAATTCTAATAAAAATACTTCCTATTTTATAATATCTGTAAGTACAATCGATAACAAAAGTCTCCGAACACTAGCAAAAGTTTCTATATTAAAAAAGTACGCATAATGCAGTTTCGTTAAATAAATACTTGTCGAGTTCTGTTTTTAGACTGACTAAGAACAGGATTCGACAAAAAACTGTATTAAGTGTACTTTTTTTTTTTTTTTTTTTTTTTTTTTTAATAGGAAATTTTGCTAGTGTTCGGAGACTTTTGTTACCGACTGTACATTTAAAAATTACTAAAGTTTCTTCTAACATGAAATCTTATGGTTAGTGTATTAGTTACAGACGGAAATTTGTTTCATAAATTGGTAAATTTCAACAAACATTTAAAAAATAACATAAAAGAAGTAGAAGAAACATATCCGTTAATAAGTGCAGGATAAAAAGAAAAAAATGTCTAGAACGGCAAAGAAAATTCAAAGGAAATAATAAAGGGTCAATTTCATGTCAAATCAACCAGGATTTTGGAAATATTGAACACATTTAATACATAGTTGGATAATATTTGATAAATTTATAGAAATTACTATTCTAATTCTGGAAGTGTTCGTTATTTTGAAATTAGCTATGTAGTTTTTAATGTATGCCAATTAATAGCCAATAAGAGGTTTTACATATGTATCACAAAATGATAAATTTGACAACATTTGTAATGTTACACATAAAGATATATATGCATGTAATTTCTGAGGAAAATCTGAGAAACATGTAGTTCCAGAGAAAATTTTATGAGAAACATCAACTTCCATTACCCTACTACCGTAGGTAATGGAAGTATTGTATTCGGTCCAAAAATTCGATATCGAGATTTCACCTGATTTGCACGTTTTAAGGTCCCCTGAGTCCAAAAAAGTGGTTTTTGGCAATTGGTCAGTGTGTATGTATGTGTGTGTGTGTGTGTGTGTGTGTATGTATGTATGTGGAGAATCTTCTGGCTATTATAGCTCATAAACTAATAAAGATAGAGCTACGAAACTTTAGAATTGAAATACGTCTGGCCTACAGATGAAATTTCCAAATTTTGGTGAAAATTGAAAAACCGGAAGTGGGACATCGGAAACCGGAAGTTGGACCGTAAGTCCGTATCTCAAAAACGGCTCTAACGATTTTCTTCAAACTTGCTGTATAAACACTCTATTAGATGTCCTTTCGAATGATATAGTTGGTTAGTTCAAGAAAATTGATAGGCGTCCTGTATAAATAGCTCAATTTCAGGCCTCCCAAGGGCGTTCCTTTAAAAACGGTTGTACGGATTTTTTTCAAACTCGCCATTTTAACTCAATTTTAAATATGCTTTTGTATGTAATTATTGTTTTCCTGTCAATAATTGAGTTTAACCGGAAATGGGACATCGGAAACCGGAAGTGGGACCGTAAGTCCGTATCTCAAAAACGGCTCTAACGATTTTCTTAAAACTTGCTATATAAACACTCTATTAGATGTCCTTTCGAATGATATAGTTGGTTAGTTCAAGAAAATTGATAGGCGTCCTGTATAAATAGCTCAATTTCAGGCCTCCCAAGGGCGTTCCTTTAAAAACGGTTGTACGGATTTTTTTCAAACACGCCATTTTAACTCAATTTTAAATATGCTTTTGTATGTAATTATTGTTTTCCTGTCAATAATTGAGTTTAACCGGAAATGGGACATCGGAAACCGGAAGTGGGACCGTAAGTCCGTATCTCAAAAACGGCTCTAACGATTTTCTTAAAACTTGCTATATAAACACTCTATTAGATGTCCTTTCGAATGATATAGTTGGTTAGTTCAAGAAAATTGATAGGCGTCCTGTATAAATAGCTCAATTTCAGGCCTCCCAAGGGCGTTCCTTTAAAAACGGTTGTACGGATTTTTTTCAAACTCGCCATTTTAACTCAATTTTAAATATGCTTTTGTATGTAATTATTGTTTTCCTTTCAATAATTGAGTTTAACCGGAAATGGGACATCGGAAACCGGAAGTGGGACCGCAAGTCCGTATCTCAAAAACGGCTCTAACGATTTTCTTCAAATTTGCTATATAAACACTCTATCAGATATCCTTTCGAATGATATAGTTGGTTAGTTCATGAAAATTGATAGGCGTCCTGTATAAATAGCTCAATTTCAGGCATCGCAAAGGCGTTCCTTTAAAAACGGTTGTACGGATTTTTTTCAAACTCGTCATTTTAACTCGCTTTTAAATATGCTTTTGTATGTAATTATTGTTTTCCGCTCAATAATTGATTTTTTGTGAAAGTTGGTATCTCAAAAACGTTTCTAACGATTTTCTTTTTTGGTCACTTTTATGTTTTCTGATCACATTCTCTCTCAAAAATGCATATAATACATGTAATAGCGGGTAATGGAAGTCGTGTGGTTGTTTCACACCAGATTTTTTTTTAATTGGCACAAAATAATGTATGCTTTCTTTTATTGAAGCATATGTATTTCTAAATTAGAACAAATATTTATGACAATGATATATATATATATATATATATATTTTTACTTAAAAACGGAATTATTTTAATTAATAATTTCGCACTTTGTGCCTCCGTTAATTTTTACCAAAATTTGTATATAGATAACCCAAAGTATGATTTAATGTCGATTATATATATATATATATATATATATATATATATATATATATATATATATGACCGGTTTGGAAGCATTTTAGTAAAATAAGAAATAAGATTAAAACTGTTCAAAGAAAATATTGATTTTCATGCTATACCATGTCAAATCGACCCGGTCATGGCACCAAACTTTAGATTTCTATGAAATTTCTTATACTTCTAGAAATTTTCATGGAGGTTCTAGAAAAATTTATTGTTTCGTGATTAGTTGAAGATCTTTCAAGCTATGATCTTTTAAATATATGCCAAGATGGTTGATTTGCCACCATTTTGAATGTTGCACATAAAGATATAAATACTATAATTCCTTTAATGTTTATCATAGAAATATCAAATTTGTTTTCAATAGAGTAAACTTTCATTTATTGAAGACTTCTTAATGGAATTTATAAATAAAATCCAATAAATTCCAATTCCCTTCAACCAAATCCCCTGTTCCTGAGCTTCAAAAATGGGGTATCTGTAATGTCCCTTGTAATAACTGTAATTTATCTTATATTGGTCAAACTAAAAGAAATCTTGAATGTCGTTTACGTGAACATTCTCGGTATGTTGTTAATCAAGAAATTTCTAAATCTTCTATTGCGAAGCACAGTTGGGAATTTGATCATAGTTTTAATTTTAAGAGTGCCAAAATTATCTTTCATGCCAAACGCGTTTCCGAACTGGATTTTTTAGAAAATTTAGCTATTTACCTTAATCGTGATAAAATTGTCAATGAAAAATCTGATTCCACTTTGCTGTCTACAGCCTGGAAAAATTTGTTTAATTCAATTAAATAATTTCCTTCATTATGTTTATAACATCATATTAGTTATAATAAAATAATTCTAATTTAAATAAAAAAAAATAATAATTAATGGATAAATTTTATTAAATTTACTTATTTGTTTAATATTATTGAAAAAAAAAATAATAATTGTTTACTCCTTTCCTCCCTCCTCATTTTGTGGTGTGTGTGTACGTGTGTTCCTCTCTGATTGGTCCTGTCCTGCATGTTGCTTCCTATTGGTTGTTTGTGTTGCTCCTCCCCCTCTAGATTTTGTCCTGCTTTCAGTCTTGCTTTTGCTTTCAAGGCAGTTGCACGTGTTTGCACCTAATGAAGAAAGGCTACTTCCTTTCGAAACCGGTTGTGCTGATTTAAAATTTATGGTGTGTGAAGAAGTTTGAATTTCTTGCTATTGTCTGTACGCCAGTTTTTTTAATTTATTTTTGGTGCTCATATTAATGTTCAGTTCTGTAGTTCAGTGAAGAGCATCAAATACATTTGCAAGTATGTGAATAAAAGCAGTGATATGGCTGTATTTCGAGTTGAAAATACCAATGTGAATGCTCCTAAAGTGAATAACAACGATGAAATAACACTTTACCAAATTGGCCGGTACGTCAGCTCCAATGAAGCTGTTTGGCGTATCTTTGGTTTCCCAATTCATGAACGGGATCCAGCAGTTCTTCATTTCAATGGCCAGCGCGTATATTTCACGAGCGAGACAGCGATTGATCGTGCTATAAATCCACCAAAAACTACACTCACCGAATTTTTTGAATCGTGTAATCGTGCGGATGCTTTTGGTGCTTTTGCACGGACTTTACTCTATTCAGAAGTACCACGCTATTTCACATGGGCTCCAACAAAAAAATGGATGCCCCGCAAGCAAGGCACGCCGATTGATGCATGTCCCGGTTTATTCAAATCAAACACCTTGGGACGAGTATTTACAGTCAATCCAAGGCAGACTGAGTGTTTTTATCTTCGACTGTTATTGGTTAATGTCATCGGCCCTTTCTCATTTCAAGATTTACGTAAAGTGAATGGACAACAGTATCCAACGTATAAAGATGCATGCCTTGCACTCGGCTTACTGGAAGACGACAACCAGTGAGAGTGTATGCTTGCTGAAGTACGACTGAACTGCACAGCAAAACAAATTCGTCTACTATTCGCTATAGTGTTGACTACATGTTTCCCGGCCCGAGCAAAGACATTATGGGATAATCACAAAGATTCAATGACTGATGATATATTGCATCAACATCGTTCACGTTGCAACGATCTAACGATAGTATTCAGTGACGCTATGTACAATGAAGCATTGATTGCTATTGAAGATCTTTGCATTATCATTGCCAACTTACCACTCAGTCATTTCGGTATGCATTCAACAAATCGAAATGCATCTGATTTAATAAGCACTGAATTGAATCGTGAACTACAATACAATACTGTAGAATTGGCAGCGATTGTTGCTCGCAATGTCCCACTAATGAATGAAGAACAAAGAACCATTTACGACCGCATCATGCTCGCAGTTTTGGCAGGACAAGGTGGATTCTTTTTTTTTTGTGTGCACCAGGTGGAACTGGCAAAACATTCCTTATTTCGCTAATTCTCGCCGAAATGAGATCAAATAATGGCATCGCATTTGTTGTTGCGTCATCTGGCATTGCGGCAACTTTATTGGATGGAGGCAGAACAGCTCATTCATTATTTAAACTGCCACTAAATATTCAAAATAACCCAAACGCAGTGTGCAACATCAAAAAACAATCGTCCATGGCCACAGTGCTGAAATAGTGTAAAATTCTTATCTGGGATGAATGCACTATGGCACACAAACATTCGATTGAGGCTTCAAACAGGACATTGAAAGATATAAAAAACAATGACAAACTATTTGGCGGCACTCTGTTACTCTTTTCAGGTGATTTCAGACAAGCACTTCCCGTTATTCCGCATTCAACATACGCTGATGAGATCAATGCGTGCTTAAAATCATCGTCATTGTGGCGTAATGTTGAAAAAGTACAACTGAAAGTAAATTTGTGCGTTCAAAAGCTTCAAGATCCATCCGCTGAAACATTCTCAAAACAATTGTTAGATATCGGCGATGGAAAAGTTACTACAGATGAAACTGGATGCAGGAAATTACCGACCGATTTCTGCACAATCATTGATTCTCAAGATGCTCTTATTGACCAGATATTTCCCGATGTACACATACGATACACATACGATGAGTGGCTGGCAGAAAGAGCAATTTTAGCAGCAAAAAATGTGGACGTCAACGAATTGATTCTCAAGATACAACATTTGTTACCAGGAGACTTGGTGTCATACAAATCTAATGATACAGTTTGCGATGCCACCGAAGCTGTAAATTATCCAACAAAGTTTTTAAACTCATTGGATTTACCAGGCATGCCACCGCATATTTTACAACTGAAGGTTGGATCTCCGGTTATTTTGCTTCGTAATTTGAACCCACCACGATTGTGCAACGGCACGCGATTAGTCATAAAAAAATTAATGAAAAATGTTATCATTTTAAATGACAAATTCCGAGGTGAAAATATATTACTACTGCGAATCCCTATTATACCCACAGATGTGCCAATTCAATTTAAACGCCCTCAATTTCCAATTAGATTGGCATTTGCAATGACTATCAATAAGTCTCAGGGCCAAACGATGTCTGTCTGTGGCTTAGATTTGAGCACATCATGTTTTTCACACGGACAATTATACGTGGCTCTCGAGTGGGCAAACCATCCAGTTTGTTTGTATTGGCGAAAGATGGGACAACAAAAAATATTGTACACTCTGTTGCATTAAGGGAATGATATTGTTTTTTAGTAATATTGTTATAAGTAGCGATATGTATATAATTTTAAAGAATCAATTTTAATAAATTAAAAAAAATAAATGATTGGAGTTTTGTTATTTTTATATTCTTTCACCGTTCACAGCGCTCCATACATCTTCCACTTATATACCAAATCCTTACACACTTACAATAAGTTAGTTATTTTTTTTCTAGCAAAATATTCTCTAGAAATAATTTATATGACAAAACAACGTTTGTCGGGTCAGCTAGTATATATATATATATATATATATATATATATATATATATATATATGTATTAAATTCAATATTACATTTTTCTAGTTAATAATAATTATTATTTAACTAAAATGCTTGTGAATGCCCATCAACATATTTTATCAGAGATATAATTCGTCTGAAAAAAGAAATAATCTTCTGAGAAGCAAACGTTCTCTGTTCGGTTTTTCCCTAGAAAATGTTTCTAGTAATTAATTAAAAGAAACAGAAATTCAACTTATTTTACACATTCTTGTAAGTTTTTAAATTTGTATTTCATACAAAATTAGAATTTAAATTATTTTGATGGTTAAATTTTCTAAATACAGTATCACATTTCAGTAGTTAATAGTAATTCTTATGTAACTGAAATTGTTTTGAATCTCCCATATATACATATATATTTATATATATGTAATATGAAACATGAAAACATGCTTTGGGTTGTTTATATACAAATTTTGGTGAAAACTGAAGGTGGGACAATGCATGAAATTATTAGTTTAATGCATTAAATTTTTTATATAAAAATAGTGAAAAATATCATTGACGTTAATATTTGTACTAGTTTAGCATTACAAAATCTTCAGTAAATGGAAGCGTACATTATTTTTAATAAACTAAAAAAAAAAAAAAAAAATTCTATGATTAAAAATAAAAAGGATTATAGTCATTTGTATATGTGCAATATTCAAAATGGTGACAAATCGGCCGTTTTGGCATACATTTAAAAGCTTACAACTTATAAACTTCTTGATCAGTTTCAAAATAATTGAGATGACTAGAATCAAATACAAAATCCATAAGTATACTAAATTTGATTCAAATCAATGCTGGTGGGTGTCATGGCCTGGTCGATATGAAATGAAATGATCCGCCTCCAAACTTCAATTTGCGTACTTATCGGATGGCATGTGGAAGTGCTAATATTAAAGAATTACCTTTTATAGACAACTGTGTCTCTGCATCTACGAAAAATTTCAATTTTAACATCAAGTTTTAGTGAGATTTAAGCACTCGATTTTTGTAGATTTCGCTCAGTAATAATAAAAATCCAAGCACAGGAAATTCACAATTCTATTATTATTAATTCTATAATAATAATAATAATAATATATATATATATATATATACATACACGGCTGGCATCCAAAATGCAACACCAAGAAGGAATGCAAAAATCAGAATGATATTTTTTTTAGGAAGAACAAATGGTTGAAATTTTAGGACATCTGGAGTAATATGTATTCAGAAAACATTACATAAAGCAGCGATCTCTGTAAGCAATAACAGCACTTATCTCTCTATTTAGTGAATCGAACACCGATTGGATGACATGTACGGATAGAGCATTTCATAAAAATTCAATACGATGCCACAATTCATCAATCATAGTTACTGGTGAGTGGTGAGTGGGCCAGTCGCTTTTCAACGATTAAACAGTCATTTTCATTGGTGCAAGATCAGGAGAACGCGCTGGCCAGAGCAATCGTCGAACATATTCTGCATCAAGAACGGTCCGGACAATAGAGACAACTTGCGGTCGTGTATTATCTTGCTTAAATTTTGTGCTAAGGATGCCTTGGATACAGGACAGAGGGGCGGGTCTTAACTCACGAGAAATTCATTGGCCGCTGTTCAGTTTCAGAGTTCCGGGAATGCGAATAAGAAATAATCAAGACGTGTGTCCAATTGGACACCATACCCTCACTGCATGTGATAGACAGTGTGACGAAGTCAAATACCAGCTGGAAATGGACATTATTCACAATGCCGTTAAATGTAAATAAGGCAACCGTGATGCTGTGGACAGGATCGTGATTTGTCTGAAAGGCGACTTCACGCCATTCTTGCGTCCAGGTTGGTAGCTGATCACACATTAAAGGCGCCCATATCATTGATGCAATTTTGAAGGTAATCAAAATTTTGGTAGCCGCATACTGGATCACCACCTGGAATGATGGTATGCGGTACCATTGGATACATGTCTCGATCACCTCTTGTTTTCATTCCCGCCACTCTGAATACTGACCATCGCATTTCTGACGAGTACAGGCCCGGCGCTCTGCTCTATATTTAAAGACTCCTTAGCACAACATTTAAGCAGGATAATGCACAACCGCAATTTGTCTGTATTGTCCGGACCGCCCTTGACGAAGAATGTGTTCGACGTTTGTTCTAGCCAGCGCGTTCACCTGATTTCGCACCAATGAAAATCACTGTTTAATCGTTGAAAAGCGACTGGCCCCCCACCACTCACCAGAAACTACGATCGATGAAATGTAACATCGTGTTGAATCTTCATGAAGTGCTCAACCCTCACAAGTAATCCAATCGCTGATTGATTCAATGCTTAGGGAGATAAGTGCTGTTATTGTTCTCAGAGATCGCTGTTTTATATACTGTTTTCTCAGTACATATTACTCCAAATTTCCTGAAATTTTAATCAATTGTTTTTCCTACTTTAATGTATATACCCAAAAATATCATTCTGATGTTTGGATTCCTTCTTTGTGTTGCATTTTTTATGGCCAGTAGTGGATACACCTAATTGTTAGAAATTTTATTTTTATGAATTGTAAATAAAATATTACAGATAAATGTTTTTTTTTTCTGTTTTTAAATTGTGTATTTTTCATTTCACAGCTTAGCACAAATACATTTAAAATAGTACAATATATCTTAAATTTTTTCCCAAAGTTTCAAGTCAATCGGAATAAAATGATAAAAAACCTTTGGAAATCCTCCTCATTAGGCGAGACAGCCGGGAGCATATTGAGGCAGTTCGGATTCGAGAAGCAAGAATCTGTTTCAGGCAGGGTAAAAAGGATGTTCTAGACATTGCAGCTGCAGCAAGATGTTTGCTTCATGGAGTTGGAGATACGATGATTTTTTTTTTTTTTTAAGCATTTAAAAAAAAAAAAATCTTCCCTTCATTCCTGCTTAAAATTTTTATCTTTTCTTTCTGAAAACACACTTTTTAAAGTCGATGGATTCAATTTGTCAAAAACAAGTGCCTCAATCATATTGAAATTTTGCACATTAAAAAAAAAAAAAAATGTCTAGTACAATTCTAATAACAGATCGAAAGAAAGAAGAAGAAGGTAGATCGGAGGGATGTTTTTCGATTATAACTAACTTTATAAGGCTATTCTTCTGCAAATTATAACGAAAATTTCACTGTTTTGCATACAATTCTGCCAAGAATTCAAATTTCAATTTTTTTAATCCTTATTTAATCACAAGTTATACTTATTTACTAACATTTTTTGTAAATTAT
Source organism: Salticus scenicus (assembly GCA_963930645.1). Lineage (NCBI taxonomy): Eukaryota > Metazoa > Arthropoda > Arachnida > Araneae > Salticidae > Salticus > Salticus scenicus. The sequence goes on along the minus strand of OZ005649.1, from coordinate 85,479,139 downwards.
TTATTTCCTATGTATTATGAGTTTTTTGACCACCGCGAAGACACTTATATTTTCTCAGGGCTTCCTTGGAACCAGGCCTCACTCACTAAATTTTTCAAAATCTGCAATGAAAATTATACACAATATTATTTATATTACTTTTTTATATACTCACATTTTTTAATAAAATAATTATTGTTAGATGGATTTTATATATGTATGTAAGCAATAACAAACAAAAAAACTAAATAATAACATTAATAATAATTAAATTAACAGTTGACTTTTTACAGCAACCAGAGATCCATATATATATATATATATATATATAATGATAAACAAATGAGAGGTAATCAAGAATACATAGAGGATTTAGTCAGGGTAGCCACCCATAAAGGGAATGGAAAAAATCTGAAGGGATGTTTCTGAAGGGATGCACGCTTTAATCAAATAATACATAAAAAATACGTATACATATATATATATTGGAAACTCATATAACCTCATTATATCATAGTTTCTCATTAAGAAGAAACAGTATCATTTTACGCTTTTTTTTTCTTTTTTTTAAAGACTTTTTTATGCTACGTAGATTTTAAGGACATGCATTTTTCATTAATGAATGGTATTTTATATATTCAGTACAAAAATTATTAACACTCACACTTATATGCTTACGATTTATTATTATCATAGTCATTGATTAATTATACAATTAAATACATTGAATTTGGTATTATGAGTTCTTAACTAATGAATTTCTAGTGAATGGTTCAGTTATCAGTCAAGGATGCAAACAATGGTAATTCTTAAAAATAAAATAATAATTATAATAATTAAATTAACAACTGACTATTTGCAGCAGCCTGAGTTGCATATGTAATGGCCTGATTTTGTGTCTATAACAGAAAATCATCTCTTCAAGAATAAACTTGGTTAAATAGGTTATTCACAAGGCGTTATACACATACGCAAAAAAGTTTTAATGTAGACAGGAATGTCGAATAAAATTAGTTTAAAATTTTAAGTTTATTTATTTTTTTTTTTGTCTCATCAGTCGTCATTCAATTTTAATTTGTTTCGGCTAGATGTGTAGTATCTTGTTTATATAAGTGTTTTATATTTCAATATTAATGTAAAAGGGAACTTTTCAGTTTATCTTTGTTATAAGTTTCTTTTTCCAGTTATTTTGTGAGTTGCTTTATATTATAATTGCGAGTTATCCTTTTAATTGTTTGATTTTTCGTTTTCGTATGCTGAATTTCTGTTGGCATTTTATTTTCTCATCTAAGATGTATGTAGCCATGGTTTATTTCAGTTTTTTCTAGCATCATTTAAAACATATAACGACGATATTTTCCATTGACTTCAACTCTTAGTTCAACGCAGAAACTTGAAAAGTATTTCCAGCCAGAGTGCAACTTTCCAGAAAAGTTGACTCGCATATTCTGTCATCTAGCGTCTAAAATATCATATATTGTGTTGCTTGTTATTTAAGCTAAAAATCTGAAAATAGCAATGCCGCTAGAAGTAGCTAGAATTTTGATGAAAAAATCCTCTCTGGCATTAGACGATTTTCAAATTTACGTGTTTAACCGGAAGTTAACGGGGGTTACAGTCCTTAATGAACTGAGGCGCTGTTCTAAAGATACCTCAACGATTTTTGGGTTTGTTATAACATTTTTTTTGCACATTTTTCGTGCATTGCATTTTGATTTTTCAACTTTTTTAAATTCGATTTTTAATTTTTATGTATGGGTTGGCTGTAATAAAAAAGATACGATATTACAGCATATTATGAGTGATACGGGCATGAACATCTCCGTAAAGATTTGCTTGTAATATGTCCACTTCATGAAAAAAAAAAAATCAAATAAAAAATGCCAGTACAAGGCAGTATAGAACAGTATATTGCCTGAAAAAATGGCAATTTTAATAAATGGGTTGTTGTCTACATATCATATATTGTGTTGCTTGTTATTTAAGCTAAAAAAAAAATCAAATAAAAAATGCCAGTACAAGGCAGTATAGAACAGTATATTGCCTGAAAAAATGGCAATTTTAATAAATGGGTTGTTGTCTAATATCATATATTGTGTTGCTTGTTATTTAAGCTAAAAATCTGAAAAAATCAAATAAAAAATGCCAGTACAAGGCAGTATAGAACAGTATATTGCCTGAAAAAATGGCAATTTTAATAAATGGGTTGTTGTCTACATATCATATATTGTGTTGCTTGTTATTTAAGCTAAAAAAAAAATCAAATAAAAAATGCCAGTACAAGGCAGTATAGAACAGTATATTGCCTGAAAAAATGGCAATTTTAATAAATGGGTTGTTGTCTAATATCATATATTGTGTTGCTTGTTATTTAAGCTAAAAATCTGAAAATAGCAATGCCGCTAGAAGTATCTAGAATTTTGATGAAAAAATCCTCTCTGGCATTAGACGATTTTCAAATTTACGTGTTTAACCGGAAGTTAACGGGGGTTACAGTCCTTAATGAACTGAGGCGCTGTTCTAAAGATACCTCAACGATTTTTGGGTTTGTTATAACATTTTTTTTGCACATTTTTCGTGCATTGCATTTTGATTTTTCAACTTTTTTAAATTCGATTTTTAATTTTTATGTATGGGTTGGCTGTAATAAAAAAGATACGATATTACAGCATATTATGAGTGATACGGGCATGAACATCTCCGTAAAGATTTGCTTGTAATATGTCCACTTCATGAAAAAAAAAAAAATCAAATAAAAAATGCCAGTACAAGGCAGTATAGAACAGTATATTGCCTGAAAAAATGGCAATTTTAATAAATGGGTTGTTGTCTACTGAGGATGTGATTAAATCCGAATTAATATATCTAATTTAAGTATTCTTTTACGTGTGTACTTTTTTTTTATACATTCTTTTGTCATGCAAATAAGAAATTGTTTAATTTAATTTAATTTATTTAATTTACTTTTTTTTTTTTTTACTCATTTCATTTTTTTTTTTTTTTTTTTTTTTTTTTAGTGAGTCTCATGAATCGCTCACATATCAAATTTGCTGGTAATATCCTGTTTATGCGAGTTGATTGTAAGTAAAATAATTTATTACAGTAAATAATTTACGTGTGCTTATACTACATTCGTAATAAATAAAACGAAAAATAAATTAAGGATTAATTGATTAGTACATACATTTAACTTATATTAGTTCGTTACGCGATAATACAATATCTTGTAAGATTTATATAACTTATCGTGATTTTTTAATAACAAAAAAACTATAATTTTTAGAGTGTATCAAATTTAATAGAACTTTTATAAGGAAAATGTCTGCTAAGATCCGTATAAAATCTTTACACTAAAGTTGACAGATACGGGAGCAATATATTTATATAAAAAATAAAATAAAATAAAGCTTAATCGTCCAAAGAACTGTCAGAAGTATTCGGACAAAGGGATAAGTTGTTTCCCTTTGAAATATTGTGAATGTGGAGATCCTCTACGAAAAGGAAATATTTGACATATATTTTGGTCATTTATTTTTGTTTGTATCTTACGTGTGACAGTATTTTGTAAAGTAAGATTATTCGAATTTTTAACATAAAATTATTAAAAATAAATGTAGTGTGAGTATAATATTTTATTTTCATCTATTATTCATAATTTTATATGTAGAAAACGCATATTTATTGATAGAATAATAAACAATGTGTTGCTGTTATAAGTATATTTGGTGTTTTGATAAAATTTGAGATTCTATAAAATTGTAACAAATTAAATATTTGGAAGTTATTAAATTAAAAATAATTTTTTTAATATAAATTCTTTTAAAAAATTGCATTAATGCTATTATTTTTTGTCAAATATTTTAAAGCATTTGCTACGCAAATAATATTTTAAAAGCATTATTGCACATGACACCTATTTAATATCTTCGATAGTCGAATAAGAGAGGCGCTAGACGAGCTATTAAAAACATTCAAAATGTAACTTGCTTTAAATTCGCAATGTTATTTTCCTAAGCGGTATTTACTTCGAGATTGAACTTAATAAGTAGATTTTAGTGAAAAATGCCTTGAATGAGACAAATATATAGTATTAATAAGTTCAAACAAGGCCATGTAATAGGTTTACGTGAAGGTGGGCGTTCTTTCAGCGGTTTTGTAGAAAGACGATGTTGAGATGTACACAGTACTGGTCACTTGGCAGTACTGGTGACCGGAAGGCACTGTTTCTCAAGAAGACTGGTCGCGACCGCACACGACACGGCTGTCAGACAAAAAAATTTGGTGTATCTAGTTATTTAGAGGCTTCCTTAGTTCTTTTTTGTACGTTTACTGTGAGGTATATATACATTAATGTGTGTTTATTGTGTGTGTGTTTGGGTTCACAAGTTTGTTATATAAACTGACAGTGCTCACAGTGCCCTGTAGCGCAATCCACTTGTAAAAATAAGCCCAAAATTTGTAAAATAATTAAACTGGGCTGATGAGGAAAGATTTCGTAAAAAGAAGATCCCTGAACTCACCGCTTAGGAGAATATATGGCACTTTTTTCTACGTAAAGATTTTGTCGTAATTTATAATTTAAATTCATGGTTGTGCATTATTTTAAGTAATGTTTTTCTTCCCATTTATTATTTTGAATTTAGGGACACCGCGCTAATTTTTTTTCCACTTTTCCATTTTTTTTAACTCTGTTTTTCTATCACACAGCACCAGCCACGTATTCTCCTTGTGGTAGTTTTCGGATTTTTTTTTTTTTTTTTTTAATTAATCCTTCATCCTCGGTTTCGTCAATTTTCTTAAAATCAGATCACGCTACAGAAAAATGTGATCATTATGAGTTTAATAATAACAATCCTGTATCCATGTATATCAGATGTGGGATACGAACATGATAACGTTTAAAAACTTTTTCGAAAGAGCTGAAAGTTGGTAGGTAGTTTACACACCAGAGTCTCATGAAAACTGTAATGATTAAACAGGACGGATAAGGAAATATTCCGTAAAAAGAAAGTTCCAAAACTCACTGCTTAGGGAGTACTCAAAGTAGGAGTTATAGCTCTATCTCAGATACACAATAAATAATTCCTTATTAATGTAGCCTATGGACTTAAATAGTTTAAAGGGAAATAATGTCTAAACATCTTCCCAAATAGTACACATTTTACACAAGACTTTCTTAAAATATCTTGAAGAGGAACGGACATATTCAAGACATTCTCAGGATATCCGGGGTATAATATGTGCTATATGATTTTTTAATTAAAATAAAAGTTTCGCCGTATTTTGGTGATCTGAGATGCATTATTTCTAAACATTTCGATAGGTGCAATAGTTATTGTCCTTCTGTAGTGTTATAAATAAAACTTTTTACTCATTATGACCAAAGGATTTAAATTATTTCAAGCATAGCCTCCAAAACTAGATACCTGTCGCGTGGCTCATTACTTTGGCAACAGTTGAAGCGATAGACAGCGCCACCTGGTGCAGATTATGCGACTTTTTAATTCAATTGTCACCAATAATTTTAAGAAGTGATATATGATATATATAATCGACGTTTCTTCGATTCTATCCGCCTTTTATGTATATCATATCCCACTTTTAAAAATTTTTGGTAGCTGTTGAGTAAAAAAAACGCAAAATCTGTACCAGGTTGCGCTGTTTACCATTTTATTTGTTGCCAAGTTTTCGATCCACGCAACAGGCATCTAGATTAGGAGGGTATGGTGATAGCGTCTAAACGGCTCAGATTGAACTAAAAAGTAATTGGTATATTATAGGTCAGTACTTCTCGTTTTGTAGAGATTGTATGAGTGCGCAAGAAAAATATGTACAATAGTGTAAGAATTATAGTTGTAATTTTTATTTATTTATTTATTTTTTACCAATATATATATATATATATATATATATATATATATATATATATATATATATGTGTGTGTGTGTGTGTGTAGAATTTCGTGAGACAAAAATAAAAATTCGTATGCATTTCAGTTAATTAAATGACATAAAATTTGCGGAGAAATATTAAAACACCTTATTATATATATATATAAATATATATATATATTGTTTATTTAGCGTCTTCTCTTATTTAAATTTATTTAAATAACCGTGTGTTTGGAAGGTCAAGTGATGTTACTCCAATTTCTATTCTATTTATATCTTCTGATCTTTATATTAAATATATATATATATATACACCCTTTATTTTCCATACAACTCAACAAAATGTCCATGATATTTGGCGAGAAATCTAGAAATATCTATGTATCTATTTATATATCTACAACACCTTCTATATATACGTATTTAGACAAAAAATTTAGTTTACTATCATTTAAATGCCAGCACTTACCAAAATATCAAAATAATAGTTGGAAATATATGTTTATATATCAATAAGAAATGAAATAAAAGTACATTTAGTAGATTCTAAATCGGAAAAATTCAAGTTTATTAAATCTTATAAGTTGGTCTTGCATATAGAACAAAGTATCTCTCTTTTTGTAAAAATTAAATAGAAATAAATAGAAATATATATTTAGTTAAGATTAAAAAAAAAAAAAAAAATTCCCAGTAAAACAAATAAACGCAATTAATAAATTAATAATTTTTAGAAAGATACAAGATAAATTTAACAATATTATTTTTATTTAATGCCTCTATACATTAAGATATTGAATAAACACATACAATATATAAAATGATATGCAAATAGAAATTAATTGAAAATCGTCTACAGTTTTCATTTTCTCAGTTTTAAGAACTTTTCATTTTGGTTTGAATTCAAAGGCATCTTGATAATATAAAACTGGGTTTATTCCAATAGAAAATACAAGTTAAATGTTCCAATATTGTAAATAAGGATATTCTCTGGCTATGTATTATTTTTTGTTCCTAATTCTAGTAGCTATGACAACCGTCAATTCTCATACAGTTATATTTATACAATTTAAGTCGTCATGAAATTCATTTAGAACATTGTTAGCAGTCTTCGTATAATTTTAGACGTTCCAGAAATACTAGGTAAGAACTTTTGGTGGACCCTGAGTATATAAATAGTTTTGTATAGTAAAATAATCTATTCCCAAGTAGTATGCTATTAGTGCAACCATTTTATATGTTCTTGAAATAGGAAGTTAATGAAAAAAAAAAATACCATTTAAAATGTATATATATAAATATGTGTGTGAGAGAGGCAAATTGAAAAAAAAAAAAAAAAAAGCTGATTGTTTGCAATATTTGCTAAACTTTTGAGCAGAAGTACCCGTATATATATATATATATATATATATATATATACTTTTTTTTTAAGTTAGGAAATTTTGGTGGACTTTGCCTTAATAAATATATCAGGAAACCCAAGTGAACTATCCACAAGTCATATTACTGCAATAGGTTTTGAGTTTCTAAAATATGTATTTAAAAAAATTGTTAAATTCATATCATTTTAAATGTTAAAAAAATTATATATATATACGAGTATAAATATATATATATATATATATATATATATATATATATATATATATATATATTTACTTATCTATTTAGTTTTTTATTACACGCTCAAATTAGTAAAAATTATCGATGAATGTGTAAAATTTTGAAGAAAATATAGGATGATAATAAAAAATAATAAAAAAGAAAAAGCGACAATCATGATACCTTACATTTTACCTAATTCTTCTTTAAAATATATATACATATATATATATATATATATATATATATATATATATATATATATATATATATATAAATTGAAATTGAAATCATTTTTCTTAAAATGTCCTATACAAAGAAAAACATAAATCCCACTTCGCAATATAAAGATGTGAGTGGCAGAGTTGTAGATGGAATTTAGATATTGTATAAAATAACGCAAATACTTGTCAGATGTATGTGAATAAAGAAATTTAGACTTTCTAGATGATCCCATTCCAAGGAGAAACTAGATTGTTAAAAATAAGAAATAGTATTTCATACTTCGAGGGACATTTATTTATTTATCTTTCTTTCTTTCTTTCTTTTTCTTTTTCTTTTTTTTTTTTTTTTAACTGAAAGCAGAGCTTGGTACGAACTATATATATATATATATATTAATTAATACAAAATGATGTTTTTTCTATTTTATCATTCAAAAAGTTAAACTTTAAAGTACGCTTTCAAAACACAAATATTTTATTTTTTACTTTCCGAACATTACATGTAAGGAGAGTATTATAGTCCCGATTTACGAATGGATATTGTATCTCGTATGACTCAAAAAACAATAGTCGTAGAATGTTGCAATTTTGTATTTGTAATTATTCATGATGTCTAATATACCTCTAACTTTGATTTTTATACCTCTAACATTGATTTTGGTACCCCTAATTTTGATTTGAACACCTGTATGAATTTGATAAGAATTTAGCCTTTCACACATATATAGGATTTTATAGGATTTTTCGTGTTGTATGTGAGTGTGCGTGTGTGTGTATGCCTGTGATTGAACACGATGGCTTCTAAACACATTGTTCGAATGAGCGGAATATTCACAAGTATGTTATAAGTCACTGTAGGACATATCCTATTGTTTTAGCGAATATCGCACTTAAAGGTTTTTACAGAGAAAATCATTTATCATTATGACTTATGGGATGAAATAATTTGAAGTGCAATAGCGTCTAAAATACCTTATTCGATTGATCTGAAAATTTATATACGTGTTAAAGGTCACCGTAACATTAACTATGTAGCTTTTTTTAAATGGAGCACTCATAGTTTTTTTTTTTTTTTTTTTTTTTAATAGGAACACAACATTTTTTTTTATTTATTATTATGGCCTATAATTATTATGGCCTATTTATTATTATGGCCTATACGCATGCTATAAATCTATGTTGCGCGAACTGTGTAATTTGTTTGTGAATCTATTGTTTATAGGTATTTTTACAAGGACACAAAAAAATCCTTAATAATTATGTTCTATGGGCCCAAATTCTTTAACGTGCAAATAGCATAAATGCCTTATTCGATTGAGCTAAAAATTTATACATATTTTATAAATCACCGTTGTACGAACTACATAGATTTTTATGAATCTAGCATCATATATATATATATATATATTACTGGGACACAAAGAAAAATTCCTTTTTATTATGGCCCATGGGCTCAAATTTTGAAAGTGCGATCGCGTCTAAACGCCTAATTTATTGAAAATTAATACATTGAAAATTAATACATATTTATTGAAAATTAATACATATTAGTTGAAAATTAATACACATTTTATAGGTTACCATTTCACGAACTTCATAGATTTTTGTAAATCTAGTTCTTATAGATTTTTTTTTTTTTTTTTTTTTTTTTTTTTTACGGAGACACAAAGAAAAAATCTATATGATTGTGTCCTATGGGCTCAAATTCTTTGAAAATCGATAGCGTCTAAGTGCCTTATCCGATTTAGCTGGAAATTTATATACATGTTATAGATCAAAAACTTATGAATTTTGTGGGACTTATAGGTTTTACAAGGACACAAAGAAAATTTTTTTTATCATTGTTTCCTATGGACTCAAATTAAAGTGCTATAATGTGCTATAATGTAACGCCTCATCCGAGTGAGCTGAAAATTTTATATAGATACTACGGGTCATCTTTGCTTGAATTGTATAGATTTTGGTGTGTCTAGTATTTATATATTTAAACAAGGACACAATAATTTTTTTTTAACTTTATGACCTTTGGACTCAGATTATTTGAAGAGCATCAGCGTTAAATTATACCACATACTATCTGCAAAAAAATACTGAAACACTGTATTATAATAATATATTTTGTTTATTTAGGGATTTCTCTTACTTTATTTATACAACTGTTAAATGCTTAGTGCTTGGAAAGTAGAGTGGAGTCACTCCAGTTTTTTTTTTTTTTTTTTTTTTTTTTTTTTTAAATAAGTTTATAGTAATAAGGTATTGCGTCTAGTAATAATTTGTGTATAATTATGGAATTTGAAACAACATAGGAATTATTTATTACTCATTACAAATGTTTAAATAAGTAAAAAAAAAAAAAAACGCATATTGTAAAATTTTGTTAAATGTACTTTGAGTTTTACAAATAAATATAAATAAATAATAAATAAATAAATAAAACAAAATAAAATAATAATAATAATAACTGAGATCTATTTTATTTTAAGCGGTCATTATTACACAATAGATATGGCTGAAACCTGTTATAGTTAAATAATAATTTGTGACAGTTGGTTGCACTGTTTACAACAAAATACTCTTAAAACTGTATAAAAATTTATTTTTTACTTTTTTCCAAAAAAATCCAAGATTTACAAAAAAGAGACCACGAAATATACATTGACTCTAGAAAACACGATTAAAGATTTTATATAACTTAACTAGCAGGCTTTGCCCGCTTCGCTGGTCATTATATCGAAAAAAATTCTCAATATTTCATATCAATAATAATAAAAAAGAAATCTTAAGAAAAAGAAAGAAAGAAAGAAAGAAATCAGTCAAAATGTAAGTTAAAGTTTCTGCTACCTTTGGTAGTGGTTTTCCTGCTCCCCAGACTTTTTGAATTATGAGCCCCAATGGCTTCTGCAGTACCCTACCTAATTTTTACACCCTCTCCCTAACGGGTAATGTTGAAAGTTTCCCAAAATTTCCTCCTATCAATGTGCATATTGCGTACACTTAATCAAAACCCACTCAAAAAAATTCATCATTCTAAGGTAATTTGGAGTATATTTAAGCTTGTTTTTTCCCAACGCCAGCCCCAGAAGAGGGGGAGTGTAATTTCTCGAAATCCCTTTATAGTGCATCTTGCATACACTTACCTAACAGGACGTAAAAAATATCGAGATCCTGAGATTATTTGAAGCAGAATTATATTTTAAAACGTGTTTTTTACCCCCCTGCACATCGAACCACACATAAAAAATCTCCTTCCTAAGATAATTTAGTGCAGAGTTACACATGGATACATGCTTTTAGACCCCACCTCCCAAGACCGGTAGGGTGGAAATTCATCACAAAACCTCTTTGTAGTGTGTGTGTTGAGTACGCGTAACCACCCGACATATCAAAAAATCGCTTTCCTGAGGCACTTTGGAACAAAGTTACTCTTAAAAACGTGTTTTTGCCCGCACTCCGCCCTTAAAGGAGGGAGGCAGAGGGAAATTTCGTACAATTACTTGATAGTGCGTGTTGAGAACGCATAACCAACCCACACATAAAAATTAATCTTACTGTGATAATTTTAAACAAAGTTACTCTTGGAAACGTCTTTATTGCTCTCCCTTCTTTAAGGAGGAAAATGGGGAAATTCTCAAAGTCCCGTTGCAATGGATGTTGGATACACGTAAATAAGCCACACACTAAAAATTGTGGCCTCAGCTCCTATGGATTTCTTCGGGGAAATTTTACCCGCTTGGCTGGCCACTATATTTAAAGAAAATTCTTAAAAAATAAATAAAATATAAAAAAATAAAAATAAAATTCATTGAAATTGCTCAAAAGCTCGCTTCGGGTGTGCGTCGCTATTCCATGCGACATACAATGTCCTACCAGTGGGCTTCCACTTTTGTGCTTATCAGATAACCATTTCGAAACAGACAGTATCAAAAATCATTTAAGTAGCCCTTTTATATTAGAATATTAATTACATATGAACAACCCTATGCGTATTGTACATAATATTTACTTTTACGTTATTTCCTATATTTATTCTATTTTTTCTATCGACCATAAATATACTGACCAAACGTCCCCATTTTCTAGGGACAAATAGGGAGGTATTTTATTTTTGAAGGCATTTTTCTAAGTTTTAAAAAATTGTAGAAAGTAAATTATTAATCCGTAATACTTTATTTTTAGTCCTTTTTTATTAGAAATGAAAAAATACCTCAAAAATTGGATAATTGTAGCATTTTTTAACGCTACTCTACTATAAAAGTATTTTGATCTGATCAGCCTACCATAAAATGACAGCGATTTCACGTCAAATATAATATTACAATATGCTGTGAGACAACTAACTTTTTGTGGCTATATGTATTTCATAATTAGTTAACAGTGGTTCGTATATAGAAAAATAAATAAATAAATATTTAACCTTATCATGGTACAGGCTTATTATGGCTCCCATTGCTAACTTTTCAATTTTTGTCACCATTTTAAACAAAAATACAAAATTTATGAGATTATTATTTATGTTTCTTTCTTTCTATCCCCTCCCACCCCCTTTTTTTTTCTCAGTATTTTATAATTTATTTGCTTATATGCTTTATGGGCTACTTGGCTTAAAGTGGCTATCCCGAAAGTAGACTCCTTGGCGAAAAATGTAGTATCTACTTCAGCATCAAAATTTTAAAAATTACCCTGAATTATGACTATGAGTAATTCTGAATATAATGCTGAATTAGCTTTCATGCCAAACGTAATATACATGCCAATAAATAAATAAAAACACTATTAAAAAGAAATCTAAAATTGAGGTATGTTAAAAAAGGTTATGAAACAAAATCTGAAGAAATATGTTGGATTTTTATTATTATCATTATTTAATTTTAATAATGACGTCATTTTATCATAGTCTAAGGAAATTTATTATTTAATATTTCTTTTACTATTCGCGTGAAAATATATCTTACTATATGTCGAAAAATAAATTAACTCGTAATTTTTTTTTGGCAACAATTAAAAATTAAAATAATTATTTTTAAAACTTTATTATAGAAGAAATATCTATATTATTATAAAGAAGATATAATATAGATAACGTTTTGCTTCCTCCCCCTCCCCTTGGAGACTGAATATCTAAAATTCCAAAAATTGGTTTTTAGGTATTTGTGTTAGTTCCATTTTAAAGCAAAAATTTTACAGATATCTGTGTTTTTCTTTGAGATATAAAGGTTTTTGTGAAATCACGTTTTGCCCCCTGTACCCCCTTAGGGGCCGGATTTCTAAAATTCCAGAAATTATTTTTTAGGTATTTATGTTAGCTATATTTTGAAATAAAAATCTCACGTATATCTGTTTTTTTTTTTTTTTTTTTGAGATATAAAGGTTTCTTAGAAATCCATTTTTGCGCATGTGAAATCTCATTTTGTCATGCACCCCCTCTTGTGGACCGAATTTCCAAATTTCCAGAAACTGATTTTTAGGCATTTGTGTTAGCTATCTTTTAATGCAAAAATTTTACAGATATCTAGTTTTTGCTTTTAGATATGAAGGTTTATGTGAAATCACGTTCTGCGCCCCCACCCCCCTTGGGTGTCGAATTTCTCAAAATCGCTTCTTAGGGGGTGCTTACACTACATGTTGTATAATCTGACCAAGTTTCGAGTCGGTGACTTCAGTAGATTTTGCTGTGCGTTGATGAGTCAGTGAGTGAGTGAGTAAGTGAGTGGAAGTACTCTTTTATATATATAGATAAATATTTATTCTATTAAGATAAAACTTTTTTACGTAAATACGTGAATTTTGTAAGTGTATTACGAAAAATTGGGTGAAATAAATAAAACTTATGTTTAAATAAACATGTTTAAAACACATGTTTAAATAAATAAATAAATAAATAATAAAATAAATTATTTTTCTTTTCGGATAAAAAGTAACATCAGTATTATAAACGGTAGAAGCAGTGCATGAAAACGTATTGTGTAGATATTTAAAATAATAAAATAACTCATAAAAGTTTTAACATGTAATTATGTATTAAAATTTACATTTGAGCATTACATTGAAAATTATGTTGTTTATCATTTTTTTTTTTTTTTTTTTTAAGAAACAGAACGAATGAGTACTCGTTTCAATTTCGTGTCTGGAAAATTTAGATTTTGTTATCAACATGGTATAGAAAATGTGAAATATGCTGTAACAGAAAGTTTCTAATTTCTAGAAAATAAAAAGTAAGGGAATCAAATCATCAATTTTTTATATAAATAAGATACGATGATAGTATCAATGAGATGTGTAACATAAGTTTTAATTACTTAGAATACAATTAGATATTTTATTTTCGTTAAATATAAGAGAGGAAAAGTTGATTTTTTTTTTTATATACCAAAAATTGTAGTTATCATTTATTACTTAGTAAGAAATTACAAAAATTGAAAAAGCGCCCTTCCCTCCCTCCCCACCCCCTAAAAATTTTTATTACGGATTTCATTTTTACCCCTTACAAATATAATTTTTCTTTCTTATTTATGGTATTAAATAAATTGGAAATATTAAGTAAAGTCGAAGAAATTATACGCAATTTCTTCATTTTTATTCCAAGCATTGTATAATGTTTAATAAAAAATACCTAATTATATTATTTATAGCTTAGTATCGCCATTGTCCCTTGATAATTATTAAAGAAACATCCTTTTGTTTCTTTAATAAGTTTTTTTTTTTTTTTTTTTTTTTTTTTATAAAATAATTTCCATTTTCAAAAATTTAATAATATTTTACATAAAACAAGCTAAACCTTATTTTAAGAAATTAGATTATTTTAAAACTTCATTATCTCGACAAGAAAAGTAAATTAGTACCATTTCAGCGTAAAATGTTTGTTTTATTTTCTCTATTAAAGTAATTTGAGAAATAAATTAAAATGCCAGTTTCAATTTTTCTTTATTAATTAAATATGATATCATATTCCAGAATAAGAAAAAAATCAATTACATATATCATAATGACATTATTATTTATAAATTCAAGAATTATTTTTAATGGGTAAAATAAAATGATTTAAATATTTATTAATTTTTAATGGATCAAAAAGCTTTTCCCTATAAAATGCAAATACATATAAATTATTAATGATTATGTTAATATATTGGTATCTGGCTTATTTTAATTTTCAATAGTTTAGTTATCCCAATTAATTTGGCAGTATTATACTTTTTAATGGGACGTTCAATTTTTTAAAATTTGAAGAATATAATACATTGTGTTAGAATAAAACTAAAAATAGTATGACATTTCTTTGAAATGTTAAATTATATATATGTATTTAAATGAGTCGATGTTCATATTTATTATTGTTTTGGTCATGCTATTTAAATATGCAATTGCCGCGAGTTAAACTATAGTATATACAAAGAGAAACCAAAAGAAAAATTAAAAAAAAAAAAAAAAAAAAAAAAACATGAAGAAATTTTCTTTAATGTCGAACATAAAAAAAAAAAAAATAAAACATAAAAAAGAAAGAAAGAAAGAAAGAAAATAAAGAAAATAATAATAATAATAATAATAATAAACATTAGCTGACCCTTTTCATTATTGCATGAAACTTTTATAATGACAGTAAGTACAGCATAAGAAACTTGTACAATACATTACTTGTACAATACATATATATATATATATATATATATTATAAATTAATTAATATTATATTATAAATTTATACATATATATAATTTTAAATGTATCAATATCTTACTGTATTATTTTAATTTGTAATACTACATTTAATTAACCACATAATAAATTCAAGCACGAATTTATAAATTACAATTTTCACAATTGAGGGAATCTGATACCTTAGACTTTAAAGGTTCATATAAAAGCTTATATTTCCATTAAATATTTATAAATTGTGCTATATTAGGTTTCTTCAATGAAATATAGATTCCGGCAAATATGTTTATGGTTTTTGACGCATTTTTTGACGTGTGAATTCGTGATTTTCAAAATGCTAAAACTTCTACAGAATATTTTTTGGATGCTTATTAGAACATTCTTAAATGAAATAGGGATGGATTTTTCAAAATCTTGATCAGAAAGAAAAAAAATAAAAGTAATAGAAATCGTGTCTTTTTTTTTTCTTTTTAATTCTTATAAAGACAAACTTTTTTTTTTTCCATTAAAAACTAATTCCTAAATTTTAAATGCATCGCTAATTCTTTTAATTTGATTCTATGAATCATCCAAACAGTATTTTCTTAAATATCTATAGAAATTTTAACATTTTGAAGATTATGAATTCATGAAAAATGGGAAACTGGAAAGAACACTTTAAAAGTTTCAAATCTGTAAAAAAAAAAAATACATCAAAAACCACAAGAATTGTAACCTAAATATATAATTTATCAAACCATCCTAATATAGCTTAAATTGTAAATATTAAATAGAAATATATATTTTTTATATGGAATCTTCAGTGCACGCAAGTCCCTTATATACGTTGGGAAATTTAATTGAAACAATTACCTGTTCTCAACTACATTATGATAGATATAATAATAACTTATATTTGAAAACAAAGTAATATTACTTTAAATTTTATTATTTCCTATGTATTTTTGTGCTGAATAAATACTTTAATGTGCCAGAATTATAATTTTTATTTGTACATATTTTAATCACAACAGATTTTTTAAAAAAAGTTTCATTTTAAGGTTTCCTTTTTTTTTTTTTTTTAAACACTTTTTTTTTTTTTTTAATTGAAACTTCAGAAAACAAATTATATATATATATATATATATATATATATATATATATATATATATTCTTATATGAAGAAAAAAATTAGATCACAAATTGAATCCAACATTGCAGAGTAGAAATAAAAGAAAGCAAATAGAGTAAGAACAGTCCGAAACTATTCTTACACAGGAAATGAAAGTCTATAGTAGGATATTTCTTCTTCATTATAGAGTGTTAGCTTTTTTCCGATTATTGTTTCTTCGATTTATATTATAACATATTAACACTGTTTCTTGCTGTATTAGTATTTTTTTTAATTGTTTATAAATATTTTTTTAATCTATTTACAAAAAATATGTTAAGATTTACAGGTAGATTAAAATAATCATGAAATTCAATCATGAAATCCTCTTAAATCTGGCTGTAGTTGTCAACGTGTGAGGTTGAGACGTCAGAACGTCACCACATTTTGTGTAAAATTAGCTGGATCCAGCAAAGTAGAAAGTGGGGGCGGTTAAAATCGCTTCGACGCCAATGACTCGGCGAAAGTCTTGGTCGGGTTAGTTTCGTGTCGGCATGTTGCTGCAACGAACGAATTAGGTTCGGAGAGTTAGATGAATGTGAAGTGATTTTAAAAGCATTGATTGAAATGAAGGGAAAGGAGGTTAGTAGGGAGAAGTATAAGATGGAGATGGTTTTAGTAGATTGGTGGGTGTGGATGTTGGAATATATTATAGTGGATGTTGGAGTATATTATAGTGGATGGTGATGTATATTATATTGCGGAGATTCTTATTCTGGCGAGTATTGAGAAGTGGAGTAGTGGAGATTTAGTTGCGTGAAGATTAAGTTGTGATGAGTGTTGGTACCAGTATCTACTAGCATTCGTAAAGGTAAAGTTGGATCTGAAAGAAATCCTCTGATCCACGGTGAAGTCGCAGTAGCGGAGTATACGAGTGCAACCGTCTCTTCACCTTCGACTATTTGCTGGGGTGAGATATTTAGGATTATCTAATTTAATTTCTGATACATATATTTTGAAAGTAATTATATACGCTGACTGAGCTAGCTTGATTGCCAGACAGCCCTCCCATTAATCTGTTCAAATAAACTCTTATTTATTGTTTAATTCAAGTCTTGTACTCTCTTACTTACCATTTAGTTATCTAATTAAGTTATTAAGATGGAGTTTGCATCAACGCAAACTTCACAAACGTACTTAAATTATTAAAGTAATCTGTTTAACGTTTTATACATCCACGCATTAATTGTCAGATTTTCTGCACATTTTTTTTTTTTTTAAATAAAATCTATGTATTACCTAACTTAAAAATATATATATATATATAATATATATATATATATATGTATATATATATGGTGAATTCGTTTTGTATTTCGGTTAAGCACTCAATGAATAATTTTCTTTTAAATATATATTATTATTAGGGAAATAGAATTCCCCTTTTGTCAAATATAGTTCTGAATTTATCAAAATTCTGATTTTAACTTCATATTTTTGCGGATAATCAAAAATGAGTAATTTTAAATTATAATGGTTCTACATTCAATATATTTTTCAAAGATTTACTCAATTTGTTTCGTGTAAAGGACAATATATAATGATTTAGGGAGTTTACGTTAATTATAGTTAACTTAGGTGATTCTAAACGGTAGTGAGGGGGACAGAATTTATAAATAATCAAAATAATTGTAGCAAAATACTTATTTTGAAAAGGAAGCATATACAAGAATTTAGTATCAACAGCTCCTTTGATCACAATTTTGAATCCATCACATACTTATACAAGTAATGGGTATCCATTATCCTGAACTACAAAATTTACTGAAGTTGATTCCATTTTTTTTTTCTTTATTAATGTTTGGCACAATTCTTTCTGAATTTTCTCTTATTTTATCAAGTATCTATGTTGTTTATTGTCACTTTAAGAAGAAACAAAACGCATTTATTATTCGAAGGTTATTCAAACTTCTTATTCGAATACTTAGTAGTCCACCATTGGAAAAACTACTTGACATCAATTTCATTGAGATTATTACTAGTGTTCGCCATCTACCACAATTAAATAAAATAACTTTTAAGATATGAAGACAGTGTGTTTACTTAAATAAAACCCATAAGGATTTAATCCAAATTTCTACCATGCACGAATGAAAAGTATATTTTTAAAACCCTAAGTGTACAATTGTTTTTATTGTACAATTACAAAGAATCCATATAAAAATGTAATTTAGTTCTATTGGCGAATAACTAAGTACACTGCGAAAATAAAACAGATACTAAGATAGCTTAAACTGTAGAATATTTATTGAAGTTTCTTAAAAAAAAAAAAAAAACAAATAATATTATTATTACTAGCGAGCTTCGCCCGCTAGCGGGTCAGTATTTTCAAATAAATCACTAAAATTAATGAATCACTAACAGAAACTTTTAGTGTTAAGAAAAGAAATTACAAAAAAAATCATTTCTGATTGGGTAAAAAGACGGGCCGGGTCCCCACTGCCATCGGCAGCGCAGTCCCGTGCGCGCTGCGCGCGCGTATTCCTTTCCTGAGCCTTCGTGCCCCCTAAAAAAAAAATCATTTCTGATCGGGAAAAAGGTGGAACCTCGGAAAAGGGTGGAATCTCGCACTGGGTCCCCACTGCCTTCGGCGGCGCAGTCGAGTGCGCGCTGCGCGCACACAACATAAGGTATACACGCGCTGCGCGCGCGTATTCCTTTCCTGACCCTCCGTGCCCCCTAAAAAAAAATCACTTCTCATCGGGTAAAAACTCGCACCGGGTCCCCACTGCCTTCGGCAGCGCAGCCCCGTGCGCTCTGCGCATATTACAGCGCCATAAAAGAAAACTGATTCAGGACACCTCAAAACGTGTAAATCAGGTGAAAACCTCCGATAATTTAAAAGAACTTTAAAATATCTTTCGAATGATGTATTAAAAATAATTTAATCATAATTAGAAATTGAAATATTGAAATTTGAAAATATTACAGCGCCATCTGGCGGTACAAATTTCTGTATTCCACTGTTCGATTCCAATTCAATAAAGCTTTCCAATGATGTATTACTTATGAAATTATTTTAATTAGTAGCTGAGATACAAAAGAAAACGAATTCAGGAGACCTCAAAACGTGTAAATCTGTTGAAATCTTTGAATGATATAAAATGATATCGAATGATGTATTAAAAATAATTTAATCATAATTAGAAATTGAAATATTGAAATTTGAAAATATTACAGCGCCATAAAAGAAATTTGATTCAGGACACCTCAAAACGTGTAAATCTGGTGAAAACTTTCGATAATGTAAAAGAACTTTAAAATATCTTTCGAATGATGCATTAAAAATAATTTAATCATAATAAAAAATTGAAATATTGAAATTTGAAAATATTACAGCGCCATCTGGCGGTACAAATTTATGTATTCCACTGTTCGATTCCAATTCAAAAAAGCTTTCCAATGATGTATTACTTATGAAATTTTTTTAATTAGTAGCTGAGATACAAACAAAACGAATTCAGGACATCTCAAAACGTGAAAATCTGTTGAAAACTTTCGATAATTTAAAAGAACTTTAAAATATCTTTCGAATGATGTTTTAAAAATAATTTAATCATAATTAGAAATTGAAATATTGAAATTTGAAAATATTACAGCGCCATAAAAGAAAATTGATTCAGGAGACCTCAAAACGTATAAATCTGGTGAAAACTTTCGATAATATAAAAGAACTTTAAAATATCTTTCGAATGATGTATTAAAAAAATTTAATCATAATTAGAAATTGAAATATTGAAATTTGAAAATATTACTGCGCCATGAAAGAAAACTAATTTAGGACACCTCAAAACGTGTAAATCTGGTGAAAACCTTCGATAATTTAAAAGAACTTTAAAATATCTTTCGAATGATGCATTAAAAATTATTTAATAAGAATAGAAATAGAAATTAGAATTGATAATTAGAAATTGAAAAATTGAAATTTTAAAATATTACAGCGCCATCTGTCGGTAGAAATTTCTGTATTCCACTGTTCGATTCCAAATCAAAAAAGCTTTCTAATGATGTATTACTCATGAAATTATTTTAATTTGTAGCTGAGAAACAAAATAAAACTAATTCAGGACACCTCAAAACGTGCAAATCTGGTGAAAACTTTCGATAATATAAAAGAACTTTAAAGTATCTTTCGAATGATGTATTTAAAAAAAATTAATCATAATTAGAAATTGAAATATTGAAATTTGAAAATATTACAGCACCATCTGGCGGTACGAATTTCTGTATTCCACTGTTCGATTCCAAATCAAAAAAGCGTTCTAATGATGTATTACTTATGAAATTATTTTAATTAGTAGCTTAAATACAAAAGAAAACCTAATCAGGACCCCTCAAAACGTGTAAATCGGGTGAAATCTCGCGCGCATCGCGCGCGGTATACACTTATTTCTTCCCCACCCTTTCAGCCCCTCCTAATTAATCTACGTATACCAATTTTGAACGGTCTAACTCAATTAGCTGAGATGCAAAAGAAAACCTAATCTGGAGACCTCAAAACGTGTAAATCAGGTGAAAACTTTCGATAATATAAAAAAAACATTAAAATATCTTTCAAATGATGTATTAAAAATAATTTAATAATAATTAGAAATTTAAATTTAAAATATTAAAGCGCCATCTTGCGGTAGAAATTTCTGTAATGTTCAGTTCGATTCCAAATCAACAAAGCTTTCTAATGATGTTTTACTTATGAAATTATTTTAATTAGTAGCTGAGATACAAAAGAAGACTGATGCGGGAGACCTCAAAACGTGCAAATCTGGTGAAAACTTTCGATAATATAAAAGAACTTTAAAATATCTTTCGAATGATGTATTAAAAATAATTTAATCATAATTAGAAATTGAAATACGCTTTTTTGAATAAAATTTAATTTGGAATTAAAATGTAAACCTTTTGTTTATTGACGAAAATCGATGCAATTTGAACTGCTAGTTTATTTTATGGTTTTAAGATTGTATACCAAGTGACGTGTGCGAATTCTAAAAATTCAAGAAAATAGAAATGTGCAATTCTTTATCCCAGTTAAAATACATCCGATTATCAACGGCATGTGTTTTTTTTTTTTTTTTTTTTTTTTTTTCTTCTTCGTTTTTGTCGAGAAAGCAGAAATCTCTCTTCCTTGAAACGGCAATCGAATTCTGAAAATCACTACGGAAGGAAGACCGCGTGTTCAATTCAGTTGGTTTAAAGCGTGAAATTAAAAAATTTATAACTCTGTCAGTTTTTGAAATTTTCTCTCAATCTTTTGGGAATTCAAATGTTTAAGCAAGATCTATATACATAAAAAAAAGAAATGATTTATCTCCAAATGCTTTTGAGTTATAAAATGTTTTGCGAAAAAATCAATGTTTCGTAAAATCTAAAAATATGGATCGCTAATCCGTATTTTGTAAAAATATTTATATGGTTCGAAAGAGGATTAAATGGCCTTTCTTTATATACCAGCTGTTAAGAAATGGAAGGAATACTCGGTCGTACAGGTCGTTTAAAAATAAACGACCGCGAAAAAGAGAAATTTTCGACCCTTTTTAAAACTTTTTTTAAAAATATAAAAAATCCGTATTTTTTAAAAAAAATTGTACCGTAAGAATCGGTAATAAATGCTCTTTCTTTTGGTACAAGTGTATTTTCGATACGTCGAACCGTTCAAACAGGATCGCTTTACAAAAACCCCCGAAATTTTCTCTCTTTGCTTTTTCTTTCGAGGTAGGCTGTTCCGTAACAAAATGGCCGTCGCCCGCGATTTCGAATCGTTTTTTCGTTAGACAATGGTCGACATTTTAATTAATATCTCCGCTAATTAGGGTCGTATCGTTTAGCAAATTAGGTAACCCAGATCTGCGATAAATTCTCTGTCCATCTGTACCTGTTCGAAGTCCGTGCGACCGTTAGCGGCCGAGCTTTTGCTGCGTCAAGCCGTTTCTCACAGACAGACAGACATACAGACACACAGACACACGCGTACAGATTTTAATAATATAAGGAGATGAATTAAAGGCAATTTACTATTTGCAATAACCAGATTCGTAATTTTGATGGAAACCGTTATAAATTAGTGGGAGAGAGAGCTAAGCGAATTACATTATTAAGAGTGGGATATTATTGTTGAAGTGTTCCGGAATCCAATCCGAGAATACCCTTGTAAACCGCCACATTATGGTAACATCACCACATTTTAAAGCCAAGGGCGCCAACACATCTTTTTTTTGTGTTAATGTTATTTTAATGGGAATTTTTAAAATTGAAAAGACGGTTAAAAAGATGGCAACCCTACCTTGGCATATATCACTTGTGCCAAATATGACCGTTGGAATAGGTGCAAGTAATCATCGAAATATTACGAAATTCTTGCGACATGATGTCTAAATTATGCGTTATTAGTTTATTTATAGCTGCAATTAAATACATTATTTGATTATAAAATGAAACAAAACAATAAAAAAGTGTAACGGAAATTTTCTAATAGAACATTTACAGCTATAAATATAAATAGATTTATTGAGAAACACAGTGAAATAGAAATAAAAATAATTACTTTCAGGGAGAATAAAATTAAATTCTGTATAGATCCCTACATATATATTGCATTATGCTAAAAAGGAGATCAATGGATTTAATACTGAATTTGTTCTTAAAACTAGAAAAGGTTATGTATTTTAATTTCCAATACAGAATTTATCAAATTTAAAATACGTTTGACATATTTAAAGATGAATATTAAATTTAATAAATTTTAATTATGAATAAATAGATATTTAATTCTAATAGAATAAATTTTGATGAAATAAAAGGATATGTGAGGAACTCCCTCACACTAAGCTTTTAGCATTTATATATATATATATATATTTTGACTAGCTTTTAAAATGTTCACTGTTCTCTAATAGTCATTAGTATTTTTTATATATATTTTTCTTAAATTACTTCTTCAGAGAAATCTGAATTTCACAATATCGCTTTCCAAAATTTCATTTTGAAAGACGTATGATGAGGGGTTGTTGGATAACACTCCTCAATAATACAGATATTCTCTGTCTAATATAAGTAATCTCATTAATATATATATATATATATATATACATATATATTTGTTTCGTTATTCTAACTTTTTTTTTTTTTTTTTTTTTTTTTTTTTTTTTTACATTACAAATATATTTTGTCAAGTAAACATGGAGTGTTTAAAATTTTTAAGATTTTATTTCCAGTTTTCCATCAGCAGGTGTCAATCCTGTACTATTGTCTGAATTGGAATTATAGCTTTTTAAAATAAAATCTAAAATATCGATTCTTTTATATAAATTTATGTGTCTAAAATGCGTTATAAGTTTGAATAAAATGTTCTACATTCGAAGCTGTAAACTTACTTTATGAAAAATTATCAGACGTTGCGCGCTTTGCTAGCCCATATATTTAAAGGAATTTTCAAAAAAATTTTAATCACTGTACTTTAAAACACTTTATAAAGAAATACTATAAACAATTGCATGGAAATAGCTTAAGACCTTGTATTAGGTCTCCACTGCCTTCGATAGCATATTCCGCATCTACGCTATGTCGTTTCCGAGTCCCAACGGCTTGCGTTTGAACCAGAACCGGACATTTCTGTTTAGGTGCTAACTAGGTGAGTAGTTAAGCTGCTATTATTCAAGGACTAATTTTTTCGAGCAATCATATTTCAAACAGATTATCAACTTCACTGAATGACAACAGGTTGTAGAAAAAGACAATCTTACCAGCATAATAAATAAATAAATAAATAAATAAGAACAAATCAAAAAATCTAATCTTGCGATATATGATGCATCAAACACACTGAAAGATTTTCCTAATTAATGCTACGTTTTTGGAGCATACACTGTAAAAAATATGTCTTATCTGCTGCCAGAAATTCTCTGTAATTTGAGAAAATACGTTCTGACAACGTGATTTTTTCGTAATTTATGCGTATTTTCTGAAATTACAGGAAATGTATGGCAGCAAATAGGATATATTTTTTACAGTGTAGAAATGCATAAAAATCAACTGAATAATTTGAAATTCATAACTAAATTAAACTGCTACAGATAAGTGTTTCTACTTAGAATAGAATACGTGACTAGAATGCTATGAAACCAAAAAAATTGATTTTCGCGTAATATTAAACTTTCGTTAAATGCATAAGAAGCACCGATATAAAGTTTAACAATGTTTGCAATTAAAGAAAATAGAAAATTTTAATAATTGTTTAAATGAGAGTCATAGTAATGTAATTGGTTAGAATATCGTTTTTCTGAAGACTGGTGCACAATTAAGTAAATATTAAATATTGCGTATATTTTAAAAATGTAATTCATACAATAATAAATTTATTTGTTTTCTTAGAATTATTTTATCAAAATATATCAACAAATTTAAATATATTTTATCTAAACAGATATATATTGTACTGCCATCTTCTTCTTTTTAAAACTAACATATCTTTACAAAGAAGATATCCTTTTGTAAATATTTGCGTAATTTGCATAGTATTTTTAAAATCACACTGCAAAATATATGCCCTAATTGCTACCAGGAGTTCTCTGTAATTTGAGAAAATACGCTTAATTTAAGAAAGAATTATGTTGTCAGAACGTATTTTCTCAAATTACAGAGAATTTATCATTTACAGAGGATAATTCTCAAATTACAGAGAATTTATAATTTTCATTTATCGTTACAAAATATTTGGTATAAAAATATAGCTTGTTAAAAAAAAAAAAAAAAAAAAAAAAAAAAAAAAGTATATGTAATTTACAGCTTATGCTTATTTCTTTATTCATAAAAAAAATATCTGTAATTATATATTACTTTCCGCTATTGGTCAACACCACCCATATTAACTAAGCGTCCTAATAAAGCTTTCATGTTCTAATAAACTTTTCAGATCATGAAGCTTTCACCTAATACAGCTTTTCTAATAAAGCCTTCCTAGTAAAGCCTACGTCAAATAAAGCTACATAAATGAGCTTTATTTGTCGTAAGTTTACGGACTAAAACCAATCCACACTATCGTAGAAAACTCTCGAAGCTATACGCCGTGTGTTTCAAATTTACTGGGTAAGCAACATTAACGTGGTGTTGAAAACATTTGCGACATGATGTTTATTATGCAGTAATTTCACGGTGCATACAATTTTGATTGTATATGAAGGTTTTCAACCAATTTACTGGAGTATATATAATTTTTGCTTATAAAGTTAAGCAATTGCACTTAAACTAATTGTTCATAATGCAGCATATCTTACATACGACACCAGATGTTTTAATGAAGAGCTGGGATGGAGATATCTAAAGTAGGAAGCGGCCATGACGTACAGGGAACCCGGTTCAATAAGCTCCGTAAAACAAAACATAGCATCGAGTCATTTTCCATTTAGTAAATGAGATGTTTAATTACTCTTATAAGACATATATTAATGATATTCTTGGACAAAATGGAATAAGTATATTCGAAAACATTCACGATGGAGAATTCCTGTTTATTATTTCAAGACAGACATCCAAAAGAAGAATGGAAGCCATTACGATATCTTTTTCTAAACAGAACACATTTCGACATTTCCAGTCAATGATAAAAATATAACATCCTTACAGAATGACAGACAGCAAGCTAATTCATTTATTTCGCCAAATCTCATTGGCATCAAAAATCAAGTTGGCTGAACACATTTTAAATTTATATGTCTGGTAAACCTAAATAATAGCTAAAGGATTGGATAAAAATTAAATTACGTCATAGGATGTGATTAAATTTTGTCAGGCATCCAGAAATAAACTAAAAGCGCGAAAACAATTGATAAAAATATTACAGATGGTTTTCAGCTATTATGATTCAACGGAATCTATAAACGTTTGATTGGAGACAGGAAGCTACAATAAAAAAAAATCGTCTGCGGTTTTAAAGCATAAAATGAATGGGTTTCTCTTTCTTTGATATTTTATTTAATTATTACTTGATGAGATTTAGAGCAGGAAAAAGAACAATAAATTATATGAAATTACAGATTAATGAAATAGAAATAAAAATAAAATAGCATAAGCGAAATAAACAAAATTGTATTAAATTCTTTTAGGATAAGAAATATAATGTTTGCTTGTATTATAAATAAATAAATAAAATGTAATTTATATTATTATCATTATTTTATTTTAAAAAGGGATATGTGATGTTTTTCAACATCACATATTTCTCCCCGTCGACCGAAAAAAAATGGGTTCAGCCATTACATCGTCTATGATATGACAACTCAGCAAAAATTTAAATTAAATCAAATTATCTCCAATCTTGTAAAATAGATTGATTACAAAACAAAAACGAATGGCTTCCAATACAAATAAAATACGTACATTGTCATATTATCAATAGAAAATCTAGTATGCATACTTAAAAAAATAATATTCTTATACAATATTAAAATACAAATACAAATACAGAAAATAAGGATATTATATGGTGATGAGATATAATGTGGTATGGCCATAAATCTGTGTACACGTCGTTAGAATATATATCCACAAACAAAATGAGCTCTAGTCCTTTGATTTAAAATCATAATAATTCAGTCATCATATACTTTATCAGTTCGTGGTAAGATGCTTAAATCAGTAAATTTTTATGTTACCATGCATGGCGAGAAACTTTCACGAGTCCATTTCAGTTCAGAGAGGACAAGAATTCGTTGTAATGAATATATAGTTCAAATGTATAAGCAATTTTAATATGAAACTTTGACAAAATAAAAACCAAGTATATTTATATGTTATCAAATATATATAGTGAGCCTTTTATATTCATTAAAAGGTTTAAACAAATAATACATGTTGAAAGAAAGTAATAATAACACATGTTTTTATTTATTCATTTTTTTTTATAGGTAATTGGAATTGGAATATATGAGACATATGCATATGTGTATGACAAAAATATTACCTGCACCAAAAGTCTATGTAAACATTTTTTTTTTTTTTTTTTTAAATTCCATTAACACTTTTTTGAAATAAACAATATTATTCTAGTATGTTAACTATTATTAAAATGCAATTATAAATAACACGTAAGTTAAAGAAAAATATCAAAAGTGATATACACTGCTGTTGTAAGACAATGCAGCTTAGAATATAATTTCCTGGACCAGCCATTGATTATCCAAGCTGCGAAATTTCACAACAAATAAAAATCGCAACAGGTTGATCAGGTCTGTTGCAATGAAAGTATACATCAAATTTAT
The DNA here is from genome assembly GCA_963930645.1 of Salticus scenicus. NCBI lineage: Eukaryota > Metazoa > Arthropoda > Arachnida > Araneae > Salticidae > Salticus > Salticus scenicus. Next base: position 85,451,390 of record OZ005649.1, on the reverse strand, counting down.
TTAATTTATCTTTAATCTTTAAAAATATTTAAAAATTTACACTGCGTAACTTTTAACCTAAGGAAAAAAAAAATGATGAAAAATTACTTTCTGTTTCGTAAATTATATTGATGTGTATCATTGGAAATAATGAGATTCTTATTAAAATTAGAATTATTATAAATGTCAAATAAGTGATTATTACGTGGAGGTGCCAACAAAATTCTATCTATATGCACACGAAATGCCTTATCATCACTAGCATGTAACCGTTTAATTGAAAATGAAACAGGGGAATGTTTAACTGTGACAATGAAAGGACCTGTATATTTAGATTTAAATTTATCCATAGACTTCAGATACACAATATCTTTTGTGCAGATGCTTCTTAGTTTAGCTTTTCTTTGAAAATATTTATTTCTTTTTGATTGGGAATCTTGAATGTTATTGTACGCTTTTTTATAAATTTCTTGAAGGTCTTGCATTAATTTATAGATGTTTACATTAGAGTCCAGGTAAGTGTAATTATAATTTGAATTATAAGTGTCAAAAATTAGTGCCAGTTCTCTACCAAAATGTAGAAGATTAGGCGAGAATTGAGTGGAAGAATGCGTAGATCCATTGTAGAGAGATTTGTGTATATATAGTGCATTTTGAAATGAATGACCTTCTTCTAATAGTATATTAATTGAATACTTAATTGATGTGTTTACACGTTCGCTAATAGAGTTCGACTGGGGATGAAAAGCAGACGAATGTAATATTTTTATGCCTAGAGTGTCATTAAATGTATTGTAAACTTGAGATGTATATTGTGGACCTAAATCTGATAGAATACATGCAGGGCGACCAAAGGTTGTAATGTATGAAAACAAACATTGAACTATTTTTGGAGAAGTGATATTAGATAACGGGTAAAGTTCTAAGTGTCTACTAAAATGATCAATTATTGTCAAGACGTATTGACCATTACTAAAAGGACCCACCAAGTCTGTGGAGATTGTATGATTTGGATGAGTGGGTGTATATGTTTTTTGTAATGGAGCAGGAGGTGTTTTGTGATGTTTCGCTTGTAAGCATTTAGTGCATGAAGAGACGAAATTAAGGGTATCAGTATAAATGCCCCTCCAAAAGTATCTTTTAGAAAGAAATTCATAGGTTTTAGCCAAACCGAAGTGAGATAAATGCGCAATGGACAATGCTTTCGCTTTTAAAGAATTTGGGACAATAATTAAATAACTGAATGAATTGTTATGAAAATTCTCTTTCTTGAGCATTAATACTTTAGAATCAGGATTTATAAAGTAATTGGGAAATTTTTCTGACTTTCCGTTTTTTAAGATTTGTTCGTAAATTGTTTTTAATTCAGAATCCTTAATTTGTTCGGACACAAATGTTTGGTCTGAAATTTCTAGCAAGGGGTCTTTAGAGTTTGAATTTCCTGAAATCATATAATTAACATATTCTGAGCATTTGTTTTGATTATCATTACTGTTAATTTCGAGTCTGTTTTCATTTTCATCAACATCAACAATTGGTAGTGGTTGTATGTCATGAATTAATTTTGGATTATCTTTGAGATCCTCTTGATTGTTTTCAAAATTGCAACGTGATAAATAATCCGCTAAGATGTTCAAATTTCCAGGAATATGTTTAAAAACGTATGTATATTCAGATAAGTCCATTAACCAGCGGGTGGTTACGTCAGCGGGATTGGTAGTTTTCTTATATTTTTCAAGGGGAGCACTATCTGACAAAATTACGAACTCACGATTATATAAATAGTATTTGAAGGCGGTGACAGTTTTATGAATTGCCATAAGTTCCAATTTTAACGCAGGATATTTCTTTTCAGAAGGTTTTAAAGATTTGGAAAAGTATGCTATAGGAAGTAATTTACCATTAAATTTTTGCATAAGTGCTCCTGAAATGGCTGTTTTTGATGCATCCGTGTTGACATAGAATGTTTTCTCCCAATCTGGAAGTCGAACCATTGGGGGAAGAAAGAATAATTTTTGAATTTTTTGAAAAATACTCTGATGTTTTTCTGTCCATTTGAATGTTGTTTTGGGTTTTGTGAGTTCCACAAGGGGTTGCGCAAGTTCTGAGAAAGATGGTAAAATCCATTTGTAAAAATTAGCAAGTCCAAGAATTTTTTTTAATTGTCGTTTTGTCGTTGGTGGTGGAAAAGAATTGATCTTTACGATGTTAGCGGTGATGGGTGAAATAGTATGGTTTTCAATATGGAAACCTAAATAATTAACTGCTGATTTATGGAATTCACACTTAGATGGAGATAATGTTAAATTATATTTGATAAGAATTTCTAAAACTTTATTTACTTTTTCACAAGTCTCTTCAAATGAATTTGATCCAATAATAAGATCGTCTTGATAAGCATATATGCCATTAATGTTTATCTCGTCGAGTATTGTGTCCATTAGAGACTGAAATATAGAACTGGCGTTCTTTAAACCAAAACAAACACGTTTGTATCGATAACTGCCAAAAATAGATGTAAATGTTAACATATCTTGATATTTTTTAGGAAGGTCAATTTGGTGGTACGCTTGCATGAAATCTAACGAAGTAAAGTATTTGAATGACGAAAGATTTGAAATAATATTTTGAATCTTAGGAAGTGGATATGAGGAACCTTGTATGACTGTATTGACCATTCTAAGGTCTAAAGCAAGTCTGTAACGTTGTTTCTTAGAACCATCAGATTTTTTCTTTACTAGCAATATGGGACAAGCCCACTCGGAGCAATTACGCTCAATTATGCCAGCGTTTACTAATTCATTGATCTGTTCTTGGGCTTCTTTTTGTAAAGCTTGTGGAATCGGAAATGGAAGTGTTTTAATAGGGAAATCATTAATTAACTTAAGATTAGGAATTATTTTATCAGTATGTCCTAGAGTACTGAGAGATTTGGAAAAAGCAGCAAATTTGCTTAAAAATAAATTTTTAAGTGTGTTACGTTGATCAAGGGTTAAATGATTCAAACAAAAATCTTTACTTGATAAATCATTTTTACGTTTTAGTAATATATCCTCTGAAGCTTGAATTAAGTGGATATGGTCCTCAATATTTTGTATATTATTATTACTAGAGCAAGAGTCTTCAATTTTATGTAAATGTGGTTCTTTAATTTCATCAATTAAAAATAATTTGCCAATATGCATATTTTTATTCAGATGAATTGAATTTTTACCCTTATTTGAGATAAATAACGTAAAAAGAGAATTATTATTTTCAGAATTAATTTCACTTTTGTAATTTGGTGATACAATAGAATCTAAAATTTCTATATCAGGATCCTTTAAGTCAGTACAAAATATGTAATTCGTTTCTTGTAACTTATTATTTGTTTTTGCAGTAATGTAGATATTTTCACCAGTTTGTATTATAACTTTCTTTAGAAGGTAAACATTCATATTATTATTGTCAGAGTTAACATTATATAAATCTACTTTTTCATTTCCCGAATCAAATAAGGAACAAGTAAAGTCTAATTTTCCAATTCTCATGGAATTTTTCGAAAAGTCAATAGTGACATGATTTTCTTTAATGAAATCCATGCCAAGTATTCCATGAAAATTAGAGCTATGTGGTATGTCAATAATATAGAAATTGTGTTGGAAAAACTTTTTTTCAATTTTGAAAGTTGCACGAATACATGAAGAAAATTCAACATAAGAATTGACCGTTTTAAGAGTAATAGACGAACCTAGTCTTTTATATTTTAAATTTGATTTTAAATTATCAAATGTTGACTGAGCTAAAAGTGAACAACTACTTCCGGTATCAATAAGAAACTTTATATCATTATTGGCTAATTTAGCTTTTATTATAGGAAGTGTATGTGAATTTTTGTTTACATTAAATAAAATATGATCTTCAATATTATCTGTGCAACTCTCATTGCTGTCACTTGGAATATACCCTGTATTAGAGATATGACTAAAGTTTTGAAATGTTTGGGTAGCTTTATTATCTGCTATAGTAATATTAGCAACAGTTTGAGATCCAACTGAATTTACAAGTCTAGTATGTGAAATTTTCGGAAGAGAATTTGAAGATGACACATTTGTGAATTTACGTTCATTCGCTGATGAGACCCTTAGTTTTCGAGATATGGCAGCATCAGCATCTCCATACCTCTTTTCTAGTTTAAATTACGGTTTTCATAATTACGTGTTTTATAAGTTAAATTATCTCTATTTCTCCATTTATAACAATTTAAAGCAACGTGACCATGTTTGGAACAAAGTTGACAAATCAAATTATTTCTAGAAAAGTTTCTTCTAGGGGGAGAACGAAAATTGGTCTGTCTAGTTTTGTAATTATTTCTATAATTTCTTTGATCAAATTTGGGTCTGCTTGACTGAACTACGTGCAAAGATTCATTATGGGAGGGTGGATTGTTGTTTGTAAGAGAAATGCTATTAATTTTCTCAGATAAATCTTTCAATTTATTTAATATTACAGAGTCATTTTTATTATCACCAGAAATAACAGTCTTTGTATTAGTAGTGTTGTTGAAAGAATCATATATTTCGGATAATGTCTGAGCACGTTCAACTGCCTTATTATAGTCTCTTATGTTTTCCTCCATTAACTTAATTTTAATATTTGATGGTACACACTCTAAAAATTTCGGAAGTTTAATGTTATCAAGGGATTGTTTGTCTTTAAGGTCAGGGAAAGCCTTAGGTACAGCAACATTTACACGATGGGCGAAATTTTTAATAGACTCTCCCGGCAAAATTTTTAAATTATGAAATTCTGATATTCCAGTATTATATGACGATTCCCTGAAAAACTTACAGAAATTTTCCTCGATGAATTTAAGATCTGTCGAGTTATATAGTGTTTCGTTTTCAATAAAGTATGCCAACGCAGCATCACGAAGTTTTTCTTTCATTACATGTAATGTCGCGTCATTTGTTAGTTTATTTAACATGGCAAAGGATCTTAATTGATCAAAGAAAAATTTGACAAATCTCGCGTCCCCATCGAAATTAGGAACGGAGCAAAACGCGTTTCGATTCTGTGCCATGTTTTTCAAATATAAAAATGTTAACCAAGTTAAATAAAAATAATATGCATAAGAATTCAATTGAATATCATATAAACAAATAAGTCACCAAGACACTTAAAAATGAATAAAATTGTTAAATACTTTCTTTTTTTAATTAAGCCTGCAAAAGTTGGATGATAAAGTTTCAAGATTAATAAAAATATGTAGAAATTATTTGTAATATTTTCCTGTATAACATTATAGCTTGCAACCATGAAATTGGCTTATATATGTCTTGTTGTATATATATATATATTATAGATATATTTAAAAATATATAATGAATAATACTAAAAATGGATATATATGCAAATGAAAATAATTGTCAAGATATATTAAATTGTAAACTAAACACAAAGATCAAAATATGAAAAAATTAAAAAAAAATTTATGCAGTATGATGAAAAGAAAAAAATATCACTATGATCTGGTATTAAATTTCACAAATGAAATAAATCTTTACTTGAATATCCAAAAACTAGATATTTCAAAAATAATATAAGCAAATTTTGATCATTTATATAACTTTTTAACTGTTCTTAAAAATTGAAATGAAAAGTTAAAGTAGAATATAATACTCATATGAAGAATAAAAGATTTTACCTATAAGTAAAAAATTTATATATAAAGTTTAAATAAATGTCAATATTTAAGAAAAATGTACGAAAAGTTCTTATTGTCAATATTTAAGAAAAATATATGTGAGAAATGTTTCTTTTTATTGGCACAATAAATTGATTCCAAAGGAAACTTACCCCTTTTCCGAATCTTCTTTTAGCTAAAACAAAAATATATATAGATATAAATTTATTTATTTACGGTATTTTATTTATTCTTTTATTTAAAACTGTAAGGCTCTTCTCCTGTATGAGTGCGCGAGAAAAAAAAATCAACTAGAAATTTAACTGCACATATTCTAGAAAGACGAACCATATTTGGCAATTCTCCTTGCACCGATGAATCAACGATCATTTAATACCGAACAGTAAGTGAATAAGACGGTCACAAATTGCGAACATTGCAGACTGTAGAGAGGATGTTATTCAATGAAACCGTAGAAAGTCCAACGGCATGGCATCACACAATATCGGCGATAAGAATCGGTACCGTAGACACAACGTAATTTCTGTTTTTTAAAAAAAAAAATCACAGATGACATCCCGCAGCACACTAGCCTTTAGTAAAGATGAACAACAATCAACAAATCGGTACATTCGGTGCTGTTCACCGTAACGTAGTTAATTTCTTTTTGGATCATCATTGGGGCAGCTGTTTTTAAAAACATAACAACAACGTAAAACGTCACATTCACGATATTTGTTAATAATAATTTAATTTCGATGCACAAATTTTTCAAGACGAAAAAAAAAATTTGGATATCCGGATATATTATCCGGCCTGAGTCTGGCACCACATATATTTAATGAAGAGCTGGGATGGAGATATCTAAAGTAGGAAGCGGCCATGACGTACAGGGAACCCGGTTCAATAAGCTCCGTAAAACAAAACATAGCATCGAGTCATTTTCCATTTAGTAAATGAGATGTTTAATTACTCTTATAAGACATATATTAATGATATTCTTGGACAAAATGGAATAAGTATATTCGAAAACATTCACGATGGAGAATTCCTGTTTATTATTTCAAGACAGACATCCAAAAGAAGAATGGAAGCCATTACGATATCTTTTTCTAAACAGAACACATTTCGACATTTCCAGTCAATGATAAAAATATAACATCCTTACAGAATGACAGACAGCAAGCTAATTCATTTATTTCGCCAAATCTCATTGGCATCAAAAATCAAGTTGGCTGAACACATTTTAAATTTATATGTCTGGTAAACCTAAATAATAGCTAAAGGATTGGATAAAAATTAAATTACGTCATAGGATGTGATTAAATTTTGTCAGGCATCCAGAAATAAACTAAAAGCGCGAAAACAATTGATAAAAATATTACAGATGGTTTTCAGCTATTATGATTCAACGGAATCTATAAACGTTTGATTGGAGACAGGAAGCTACAATAAAAAAAAATCGTCTGCGGTTTTAAAGCATAAAATGAATGGGTTTCTCTTTCTTTGATATTTTATTTAATTATTACTTGATGAGATTTAGAGCAGGAAAAAGAACAATAAATTATATGAAATTACAGATTAATGAAATAGAAATAAAAATAAAATAGCATAAGCGAAATAAACAAAATTGTATTAAATTCTTTTAGGATAAGAAATATAATGTTTGCTTGTATTATAAATAAATAAATAAAATGTAATTTATATTATTATCATTATTTTATTTTAAAAAGGGATATGTGATGTTTTTCAACATCACAGATGTACTGCAGAATATTTTTGCAATGAATAACACGTTCATCCTTAATGCCGTTGCTTCTTCGGAATTCAAAAAACATTCTTTGCATTTTGTATTATTAAAACATGCTTTTTATCACATTTCTTCATGATTTTTCAAAAAAAAAAGATTTTCTAATTTGACTGTTTATTTAAATCAAAAAATTTAAGACCCGTTCATTCTTTTCTTCTATCATAATTATTAACCGTTTCCTACCACATGACACAAACGCACTGTAGTAATTGGTATGTGGTTTCGTACTAGACGGCACACTATAGCTGCACACAAATGTAGATATATATATATGTCTACATATATATATATATATATATATATATGTGTGTGTGTGTGTGTGTGTGTGTTTTATTTACATGAAAATTATATATATATATATATATATATATATATATATATATAATTTTCATGTAAATAAATAAATTATTTCTGAGTCACCGAGTAACTTTAGAATTTAACTTCCATTCTTTGTTTGTATAAATCACAAACCTTTTCAAATTTATAAAAAGGTGTATAAATAATTATATCTAATCTGTGTCTATATCTATCTATATCTATCTATCTATTTATCTATATCTATATCTATATATATTATTTTTAAACGCAATATTATATATATATATATATATATATATATATATACATAAGGTGTGCCCAAATGAAAAGGAGACCTTAGCTGTAGCGACGTTATACGAAATCCCAGTGAGTTAATGTGTTGGCCGATATATAGCATGGTGGTATTGCTACATGCACATGCGCAGTTAACGGGTTCGCATCCTCATTGCTGGAGAGTCATTTCCGCAATTCGTTGCATGATGGATTTCTCTAGATCTGTACAAAATGATCGGATGTGGATGAGCTCATACGACAGAATCGTTGGATCACCACACGTAAAATTGGTGTTGAACTGCCGATAAACAAAGGAACTGCGCATCACATAATCCACAAAAAGCTTGGTTATGGCAAATTTTGTGCACAATTGGTGCCCAAGCATCTGTCAGAGAAACAGAAGGCGGAGAGAAAGGATGTTTGTCTGATCCATCTGTTGAGCCATCCACTCCCTTCCTACGCGCAGAGATCAGTGTATTGAATGACAATTATTTATAGTTCTACGATACCACATGAACTGTAATTTTAATATTGTTATTAAAATTTCTTCACATAAAACTTTAGTCTCCTTTTCATTTGGGGACACATTTTGTGCTGATCTGGAGGAATCCGCCATGCAACGAACTGCGGAAATGACTCTCCAGCAATGAGGATATTGATGCGAAGACGTTAACTGCGCATGTGCATGTAGCAATACCACCATGTCATATATCGGCCAGCACATTAACTCACTGGGATTTGATATAACGCCGCTACAGCTAAGGTCTCCTTTTCATTTGGGCACCCGTTACACACACACACACACACACACACACACACAGATATATATATATGTATATATATATATATATATATATAATCACCGAATCCTATAAATATTTTATTCTTAAATCTTAGCAAACATGTTTTTAATCAATAATTTGTAGATGAATTTTTTTTTTTTTTTTTTTTTTACAAAAGAAAGCAAGGAATAAAATGAAATTACAATAAATCAAATGTGTCGAAAATAATGCTTGATTTATGCGTGTGATTTAATCACCCTAAAAACAGGTTGCTCAAATTTAATTAAATAGTTTTTTTTAAACGAACAAATAATAATAACTATTCAATATTTGATATTAAATAAGCATTATTGTTTTCCAATTTTTAAATAAAAAACGATGTTAACAGGTAAAATTAAAAGTTTTTAACAATAAACTGATTTAAAAATATATAAAGTTTTATAAGGTAATGCAATATCACGATTAAGTACCTTTTTATTGAACTTTGAACAATTACTGAAAATATGTATTTTTATCTTTTATAAGATTAATTTACCATATCTTTAAAACACAATAAACTTCAAGTTATTGAATTAAAGAGATTTAATTAATTTCATCGTTTAATAAATTAACCGATTAAATTTACATTTAATTTGTTCTTGATGTTTATTTTAGAAGCTAATGTTGTTTTATTATTATTATTCATTATGTTTGATAAATTAAATATTCCTAAAAGGTACTTATTTATAATTAAACTTTTATAAATTTAAATTATGCTTTTTAAGAAACTTGAAATATCGTCTTAAATGGAATCTGTTCATGACACCGAATTAAAAAAAAATATATAATACTTTCAAAGTATTTTAATTTTAAAACTTTTTGAAATAGAATTTATTAACCCATTAACGTATACACTAGTGGTAATTCGAGCTCTCTAAATGGGTCAAATTTTACACACTGAAGATAAATCCAGCAGCGTCGCATTTTATGATATTGTAATTTTTCGCACTCGAATTTGTTCGAAAATCATTTTGCAAGGCCTTCGGATTGGTACATTTCTACAAAGGCAATTGGTTCAAACTGTTATAGACTGTATTGTATTTTTATAGACAGTTAGTTATTTTGCGTTTGTACAGAATAAAGTTGCGTATATTAAATATTTAATCAGTTTGTATGTTTTATAATCTTGAAATAATTATCATTTTATTTTACATATATATCAAATATATATATATATATATGTGTGTGTGTGTATACATATATATTAGAATATATCAAAAAATGAGTGATTGAGAATCTAAGTATGGATATGAAAATTTGTAAGGAAGTGGCACAAACGAAACTCATAATTACAGGAGTGATTCTAGGAGTACTTCAGAAGATATAGCTGTTGACTGGAAACAGATAACCAATGTTCCACCAAAAAAAAGGAGTTCCTGCAAGATATTTCTCTGTGTGTTTTGTTGAAAGCGATAAAAGAAGGAAAAGGAAAAAACAACAAGTCTTTTTATGCATAATATTTTGGGGCTACTGCAACTTGCTTTGAAATATATCACACAAGAGAAAATTTTCAATAATTATATATATATATATATATATAGTGGCCAAAACAAGTAAATATGATTTTATGTTTGTATTTATTTGAAATATTTGTAAGAAAAGTACTCTAAATTTAAATATATCTAAATATAAACTGTTAATACATCTAAAATGCATGTTGATTCTTTTTGCAGGGTGCATAAAATGTTTTTGCGTAACTATTAGATATAATTGAGAGAAGCATATTGGTATATTCCATAGTTAATTTCTGATAAAATTGTAATAGTCCAATAACACAACTGGACTTAGATGAAACTTTTTCTTGAAGATAATGTGATTTTCTTATGTGTTTTTGGATGCTGATTAAGGAAAAAATATTTCCAAAACGAACGGAGTTGATAAAAAGTGGTATTTTGTGAAAGAAATGAGCTAAAAAGTTTTCATTTTCAACTTCCCAAAAATGATATTAATTTTCAACATATTACATGTTACTGTTGGCCAAAATGCTCCAACTTTAAATCAGCAGAGAGTTTCACATAACATATATTTCTTCTTTTATATGTTTCTCCTCAAACTTATACTAAGGTTCTTCACTGTTGTAGATGCGGAACTTTTACTGAGATGAGAAGAAATTGCTGCGTGTCAGAGCCACATGATTTTTGATTTGTCCTAAAAGCTAATCAGCAAAAATTCAAGCAAGCTCATACGGAATATCAAGTTCGGTTAAATACACTCCGTGGTTAAAGAGCTTTGAAAACACATTAAGACAAACATTCTAAAAGTGGTCGAATCCTATTCAGGATATCGCAAAACACGTAAATTCATCAAAAATCAGAAAATAAAAATATACACGATTCCTTCATTATCTTCTTATAAATGCAAAACCTAGTTTTTCAACAATAAGTCGTCCATTTCAGTTAATTGAAATGCATAATTACGCAAAAGTTATGTCTTCAAATTAAAACTGGTGAAAATAACAGAAAAAAACATAAATCAATGAGAAAGAGAAATAATAAAATTTTCATAAATTAAATCTTTTTTAACTGTCTTATATGTTTAATAGTGTAAAATCTCGATCTACTACTCATTTACTCAATAAGCATGTCACAAATGGCTATTGCCTCTTAGAATCAAAAATATGTAGTCGAGGATACAGGAATGCTACATCTATATAAATTAGTGTATCCATGATTACATCGAATTTTAAAAATTCCGGAAAATCTAATAGCTTTTTTTCTATAGGAGATTTTATTAATAAAAGTTTGGCACATCAAATGAAAATATATAAAAATAAAGTTATTTTTATTTAATTTGACACTATACGATTTTTTTTTCCTGCAAACCTTACACTTTTTGAAGTTTATCACCTTTAAGCCCCCCCCCCCCTCTTGATATAGTTATGTTGAAAACGTGCGACAATTTATGTTTGCGTTTTCTTATATACAAATTGATTTGTTTCTCATTAATGCATTTTTACAATAAAATTTATGTGTGAAATAAGGAGACGTTGAGTGTTGAGCTAACTATATATATATTTTTTTCCACTTTTATGGAAATGTTAATTTTTATATTATTAATTAGTATTTCTGCGTGTGTTTACGTGAACGTGAAACGATAATAACCACCTAATATATTTAATGTACAAGGGATTTTGTCTTTTCCCCTGCCTCATGTATCCTGTCGCAGAGAAAATCGGTTTACAGACAAAGTGAAAATAAAGAGGCAGTTCATTCAGTAAAGCCAGCCTTCTCGAAAAATTTGACAACTTTGAGAGGGAATTGGCGACTTGGCGACCTAATTTTGTGAATAATAGTAGTTTAGGGTTCCCGAAGATTCGAAGGTCTGTAATGAATAGCAGCCGAGATCTAGAACTTTCCATAGCATTCTCTACAGAATTATCGACAAGCCTCATCGCCATAAAAATATAAATAAGAATGAACTGACTTCTGCGAGAGAGTGTGTGTAGCCACTGCAATTCAGTGTTGTTAAGGAACCTATTCTGAGCGACTGCACTTCGGAGATTGTGCTCCAAGCAACTGAACTTTATTCGTGAGCAATGTCATTTAAATGACATTGATGGCTGCATAACACGATACTTGGCCATGGTTTTGACTTGCAGAAAATAGTCGTCAATACGTTTATTTATTAAACGTTTCAATTTTTTTAAAAACTATTTTAATATAGTGACTAAACATGATTAACTATCATTATTATTATTATTATTATTATTGCAAACTTTTCCGGCAAGAAACTTTCCCTTTCATACTTCAATTTAAAAAAAAATAAAAAAGGCATATCCTTTTCGCCCTCCGAGGGGAAAGTCCGAAGATTCTGCTGTTTCTTCATTCAATGTACTAGAAAGCGCTGTGAAATGCCCTTTTTAAAATTACAATAATGTGTTGGCTATTTTATTTTTTTTTATTTTATTTATTTATTTACATTAATTACAACATTTTGTAATTCTATATTTGGAATGAAATTGCTGTCGACAATTTAAATCGAATATAATATAGGATATAAGGAGATACTAAGAATAGTCCGCATAGTGCTGCTCAATGCAATCACAAATTCCAAATTCAAGCCAAATGAATGGCATTAGTTGTCAGGCAATACGCACACGAGCCCAAGGTACGAGCCCAGTTGAGGAGGACATCGCAGAAGGCAGCTTGGCCTCGAAGCAAGTTTTTGAGTGATTTCAAAGTTTTTTTTTTTTTTTTTTTTTTTTTTTTTTATAAATGAAACTAGTTATTATATATATATTTTTTATTTTTTAGATCTTTTAAATATAGAGACCAGCGTAGCGGGCAAAGCCTGCTTGTTAAACATATAACCACACACATATTTATATATACAGAGGGCGAATTAAAGCCTGTTATTACCCATTATCTAAAGGACGGCTGCAGCTAGTCTAATAATATTGATGTATAGGTTTAGAAAAGTCTCTGTGCACTGTTAAATACGACCGCCTTCAGCAATACCTGGTGAAAAATGACGGAGTTAGGGTTCCTACATCAAAAAATGCACGGAATAGGGGCAAAAACGAATTAGGAAATGTTCGTACATCATTGCTTTCGTAGGAAAAATATATCGTGGATATGCAATCTAAAAACAGAACGCTGAAAATATGCATTCGTTAGTCTGTATAATCACTGTAGAAATCAATGAATAAATATTCCTTTTCTGTACAGACTATTAATGTATTCTTAATTAATATTAATATATCGCATAAGTTACTAATTTATCGCATAAATACATAAATAATTCAAAATTATTTTTAACAAGACATGAACATGGAAAACTATTAAAATTTACGTATGAAAGCATTGACCTATTTTCTTCAAAAATAAACTTTTATGTAATATTCAACGAATGGTTTGTTTCTTTTTCTGTATTTTCTTTTTCTTTCTTTCTTTCTTTCTTTTTTATTTTTTTTTTTTCCTTTGGAATATTTTGGCATTTTATCAATATTATACAAAGAATGTCATAAAATTTGACATAACATTTTTATCTGAAAAATTTCGGAAAAATTATTGATAAAGTTTTATTTCGTGGTTTACTCGAAAAAAAAAAATCTCTTACCGAATATTAATTGATTTTCTATCACACTGTCCTTTGAAATATACGCCATTTTATAACGCATTCTTCATTAACAGAAAAAAAAAAAAAAATTAATTGATTAAAAAAATAGTTTTGATGCCATGAAACGTGGCTTGTACGTTCTTAATGACAAAAATAATGTATATATGTATATACACATGCATATAATTTCAATGAGATAAATCACACTTCATAATTTCAAGTAATTCCATTTATGTTTTTATACAATAAATCGTTTATATTTTTCATTAGATATGGCCTAAATAATGACGGGCCCTTTCTTAATTTAAATATATGTTATGATTTCTTCCTTTTTATAATAAATATTGTTATTATACATATGAATGATTCTATATATAAGGTCGTCCGAAAAACACGATAGAAAGTAAGCAATCATTGTGGAAAAAAGACAACATCCAAGAACATGAAACCCATTATATTAAATAAACATTTGAATAACGTTTAATATACAAGATGCTCGAAATGTTTGCCGTTACCGACTATAGTGTTATAAAGCCGGTTCCGAAATTCTGTCATAACGCGCTGGAGTGAATTGTAATCTAGTGCATAAGGTTCAACTCTGATGACCGATTTAAGGTCCTCCAGTGAATTCTTATAGATTCTGTCCTTGATGTAACTCCATAAGAAGAAGTCGCACGGGTTTAGGTTCGGACTGTATGAGGGCCACTCTATCCCGTGCCCCGTGAATTTATGTGCATTCTGTGCGATCAAACGCTCACCAAACGTCGTTTCAAGGCACGTGAAGACGTCAGCAGTTCTATAGGTACAAGCCCCATCCTGCATGAACCACTACCGGCGTTTCCATGTCATGTGGAGACGACTCACTTCAGGACCAAAGTGACGCTCGAGCAACTCTCGATGCTTCACTCCTGTTACCATACCGTCAATGAATATCGGACCAATTAGCTGCTTCGGTGATATTCCATACCACATCATCTGACCCTGTTTGAATTCATTGTCGAGACGACAGTGAGATAAGGATTTTCCGTAATTCAGTGTCACCAGTTTTGCTTGTCCACGCAACCATTCAACTGAATGTGGGCCTCATCACTGAACCAGATCTTGTGTTCATTGATGGAACCATTTTCAAGTTATTCCATTATGTGGTTTGCGAAATTTCTCCGCCGCACATTGTCCCCCTCCTTAACTGTCTGGCACATCTTGATCTTGCATGGACGCAACCCCACTGCTTTCGTGACCCTTTGTAATGATGTTTTGGATATGCTTAATTTATAGGCTGCCGGTCGAGTTAAAGTGGTTGGCTGATCCTCAAAGTATACACGTACACGCTCCCTGTTGTCATCTGTAACAACTGTGGATTTTTGTCCCGACGCCTTGCTTTTGCATGCCAAACACTCCCGGTAGATTGAAATCTGTCTATCAACCTGTAAACAATGAAAATCAGTGTGAGATTAAGACAATAACATAAGCCTTTGTTGGCTTCAAAATCACTACGACTTTCCAGTGCTTTAACTAACCGAATGATTACCACTTCACAAGGTTTCCTTTTTTTTTTTTTTTTTTTTTTTCAAACTCTGAACGACATGCTCGTCGAACGGTGACATTACTTCGGTTATTCTCATAAATTTTCTTACGATAAATAATCGTTCTTCGTAGGTCAATGATTCCATATTTCTTATTCTTTATTTCCGGTATTCAAGAATTCACCTGAAATGTCAATATACGTGCTATTACAGTATGAAAGAATTGTACTTATATCAATACATTTGAAATCAGGAATTTAAAATACTTTCTCTCATGTTTTTGGACCAACCTGTAGTTATAATTTTAATTCTGTTCTATAGAGGAATATGAAAGTATTCGGTTTCCATTAATAATAATAAGAAGAATAAAACATATGTGTAGGGTAGAATACATTTTTTTTATACTATTACTATAAATAACTATTAAAATTAAGAAAAAATGATTTAAAAAAAATCCAGGATTTAAGTAAATTTTGGACTCAACAAAAATAAATGATAATGTATATTAGTATAAAAAAAAGAAAAAAAAAGATTAAATATAATTGTACAGTGATTTTTTATAATTATAGTATAATTTATAATTAAAATAATTTATGTTAAATTAAGTACGTAGAAGACAAGATTTTAGTGTTATGAAAAAGTTGTTCGTTATTTTTATACTGTTATTTTAAAATAACAGAACGTTATTCTTACATAGATTCTTAGGTTATAAAAAATTTGATTTCAAGATTGGCTCGATGCATTGGGTATTCACGCAAAATGTAACTGTTTTGAGAGAGCTTTTTAAAAACAGAATATCTACATTGTACTTGTTTAAAATATGCATCAGTATGTTTTTAATGTCTTACATTTCTTGCTATCTTTGAAGAATGTTTAGGCCCGGAATTTTAGTGTGTCGCATGCGTAAATAATAATATATTTTTGAATACTTTCAAACGCCATTTTAAGTGATACACATTTATAAGATTTAATATATTTCTACTGTACTTCTAATATTTTATTTTTACCAATTTCACTAAAATAATAAATTAATATATACCATTTCAATATAGTTCTAAATATTTTACTTTTAAAGGTGCTTAATTACTATCCATGCCTTCTTTTTTTTAAATTTATCTAAGAATGTGTATACATTATATTCGTTAAACAGTAAAGTGAAACTTTTTTTTTTACAAATAATGTGATATAAATTATCAAAATAGAGTGCTTTATATTTTCCTTTAAAAATAAGAGATTTATATTCTGAAACTCGACAAAAATAAATAAAAATAAAAATAAAAATAAATAACCAAAAACTATTTTACATCCCATAATACGTTTAAGGCAACATAAGTAGTCTTTAAATAAAAAAAATTACATCTAGATTTATAGTACTTCTTTTTTACATTATTTTTATTTGTTTTAATTGAAAGATACACAGCTAAACAAAATCACCTAAAAAAGATTAATTTAAAATTTAATAAACAATGTTTTCTTTTATTTCACTTTGTAAATAAAACTATGGTTATTTTATTCTGTCATTCGTAAGTTAAATGATAATGATGGCAAAATAATGATGACAAAATTCGAATGTTAATATTTTGAAGGGATGACGAATAAACCATATCCATTAATTTAAATGAAAAATTAATTATACTCATGCAGAAATGACAATGAATTATTCTTTGCTCATTTGCTAAATGTTGCAGAAAATCTTTACGAAATAGTTGAAAGCTTTTAGCTCATTTCCTTTATATATTACACAACATGGTCTGTAAATGGAAGATGTGTATATTTTTGAAAAATGCTATCTTTTCATAAGTGGTCTGAGGGTACAATACGCAAAAGCATTTCCGTATTAATAAATACAGACTGGATGAAAGGAAATTATCATAATTAACGGAGAAAAGCTTCTTTGTTGCTGTCGTCTATCTAATGATGTCTCCACAAAAATATTGTATTAAAATATTGTGTACATACAAGAATTAACAAATTGCACGCATACAAGAATTAACGCATTCTATACATTAATTAAAACTTAAAAATGAATTATATTCTTAAAAAGCATATGAACTTCTAAAAACATTAATTATTTGAGATTTACAGGATTATCAATGCAGGCAGGAAAATTTTATATAAATATTTTTTTTTTCAATTTTTGTTAATGTATTTTGTTGTGTTACCTTACAAACTTTGAATAAACACCATAAAATGCAATAAACTCGCAACAATTGTTTCTTTTTTTTTTTTTTTTTTTTTTTTTTTTTTTGTGCGTTGCCGCTTTAACTGCAGCACTCGTGCTTACATTACTCGCCTGATAAAGGGTCGTGTGTTTTTTCGACCAGAAACAATGGTTGCGAGTTTATTGCATTTTATGGTGTTTATTCAAAGTTTGTAAGTAATATTTTTTTACAACGCCAGTTTTGTGGTGCTTTTTTATTATATTTTGCTGTGTGTCGAAACCTAATTTTTAACATTTTACAATGAGTAGGCGTAATAGTTAAAAAAAATGGTATACTATATAAACATGCAAAATCGTGAAAGCCTAATTTAATATTTTTAACGGTGTTACTTTGTGATATTTAACTATAGTGAATATACCTTTTTTTCAGTAAAGGCAATTTTTAACATTAGATCCTTCAGTTATAAATTTATAATGCTGCAGTTAATAATAAATCTAATAATATCATTAGAGGATATTAAGTAAGTTTGATTAATTGTCGTTCACAATATTCCTTAAAAAATAAAAATTGAATTGAATTAAATGTAAATTTATTTATTTAAAGCAATTGATTTATTTTATTAACTGATTATTTAAAATGAAACAAAATTATTAATAATGATTTTTTGCTTTTAATCCTGTATCTCGCGCAGATGCTTTTAAATTATTGTTAGTACATTTTCCCTTAATCAGAGACCTCAGAAAAGAAATGCACCACACACACACACACACACACACACACACACACATATATATATACATATATATATGTATATATATATATATATTAGCGACCTCAAAAAGTTATTTAAAAAACATTAAATCCATTGTCCGCCATTATATGCAATCCATTATCAATAAATATTTCTAAATTTTGAACTGTGTTTGTAATTTCTTTAGGGTTCTTTGTATCAATTGTTTTTTTTTTTTTTCTCATTTTGTACCTAATTATCAAATTTATTACTTTTATATTATATATAAAGAAAAGGGCATAATACGAGGGTTGTAAATTAAATAGTGACAACTTAACCTTGAAACTCGCAGAAGGGCGGGCATGCGCAAATAGGATATGAGAGCGGTGATGTGGCGCTGTTGTCAATGTGTAGAGTGCAAAAAACTGTCGATCTGCTAAGAAGGGTAGTTATTGTTTGGCGTTAAAGTCAAGAGTTTCGTTTCCATCGCTCTAAAGCATGTTTTCAAAAGGTGATCAGCGGTCGTGGCTTAAAATCGAAGTATTCGTGCTTACCCCATCGTGCTACTGTCCTACACGGTAAAGCATTTGTGCCGCAGGCTTCCACTAATCCTCGATAGCATTCTGTTGCATTTTTGCCACGGGCAACTTCGATTTTAAGCCACGACCGCTGATCACCTTTTGAAAACATGCTTTAGAGCGATGGAAACGAAACTCCTCACTTTAACGCCACACAACAACTACCCTTCTTAGCAGATCGACTGTTTTTTGCACTCTACACGTCGACAACAGCGCCACCTCACCACACCCATATCCTATTTGCGCATGCCCGCCCTTCTGCGAGTTTCAAGGTTAAGTTGCCACTATTTAATTTACAACCCTCGTATAATAACCCTTGTGCATTTCATTTAGAAGAAGCCAAGTCGTTCTTTACTATATTTTTGAATATCTTTTTACAAACGAAAAAGATAACTACATATGTAATATTCAAGTGAATTCCGTATAAAATATTCAAAGTAATTTCTAAATAAAGCAGTTAAAAATAAATAAATGTGCACTTGATTATAATAATAATAATAATAATAATAATAACAACAATACATTAAACAAAATGTATATTCATAAATAAATATATATATATATATATATATATATATATATATATATATTTGAATATATTATTATATTTTATACGAATAGATCGGGCTTTTGTATGTCGTGTTATTTATTTTCGACAATAAAGGAAAACAAATCTTGAAGTTTATCTTTGAAATTCACAATTATTAGAATTTAATTAGCTGATTGCGTGAGTCCGGAGGGAAAACAAATGATTAGTTTTACGAAATTTACTTAGTGATTAGAATATGTTAGGAATATCATGCACATTATAGAGTAAAATTTATAAACTATGAAAAGATTCCTCTGTAGAATATTTGAAAACACTTATTTTCGAAAAGTTGCGGAAACATTTTCGAAATTTTGTATAGTTATATTGATTAGAAATAAATAGTGTTTGGCAGCTAAAAGGGATGAAGGGAAAGTTTTTGAAATATCATTGTAAAACTGTTATTATTATCAATTTAATATATATATATATATATATATATATATATATACATAATATCGTTATCTTTCTTTTGTTAAGATCATCGGAAACATTATGAACATATCTATATTATTGTCCTAATAATAGGTTTACTGAAATTTATTTAAAGATTTACTAAATTATTTTTAAAAGAATATCAATTTTCTGGAATCGTGCAGTAAAGCTGCAAACAATTTTACAAAGCTCTCTTAAATGCAAAAACAAATGTGATATTAAACGTTTTCATTGTCTGAAAGCAGATGAAATTTTGCAATTGTTTAATACTCAAAAAATGTCCATATCTATCTATGTATCTATCTATGTATCTATCTATCACTCTGTCTCTCTATATATTTAAACTTGTATCTATGTATCTGTATCTCTCTCTCTCTATATATATATATATATATATACATAATTATTATTATTATTAGTATACATTTAAGGAGATTATATATATAAAGAGAGAAAGAGAGAATGAGAGTGATGAATACAATTAGATTTTGTACGTAAGTATAAACCAAAGTATCTGAGCATTAAGCAAATAAAAGAATTTTGTAAGCTATAATACGTAGATAGGTGTAAGTGTGAATCATTTAACGTTTCAAAAAAGTAACGATTACCTAAAGCATAGCGTAGTAACATTAATATAAATTTATAGGCAATTGTATTAAAAAGTATGAAAATGTATCATTTATACCTGTGGTAAAAGAAAACAAAATCATTCCAAACACCCCCCTACAGAAAAAAAATACGCACTATTTTATTAATTGCTTAATAACGGAACGTCGCGGTTTAATTCACATGTTTATAGGATACAGTCATCTTTCTTTTTTCTTTTTTTCTTTTTTTTTTTTTTCGTGTAGTCAGTAAATGCCTTAATATGTATAGGTGCTTTCTTGTTTCAATAAATTACTTTATTGTATTTTACGTAGATGCTCTTGTATTTGGAAGAAAGCTAAAAATAAATAAATATATATATATATATATATATATATATTTACATATGTATGTATATATATATATATATATATATATATATATATATATATATATATATATATATATATATATATATACATTGATTGACTTACATGTGCCTGTCATAGTTTTTAATTTTTCTGGCGCAAATTGCTATGAGATTCTGATTGGTTTTAATTTATATCTATATTAATAACTAAAGCACAGGTATAGATATCTATTCATTTATGTACACACACACACACACACATATATATATATATGTTTTTATAGTCCACCGTTTTAAAGTCTATGCACCCATTTTTATGATAACGTTACATACCACGGTCTTCAGAAAAAGAATATTCAGAAAAAGAATCTTATAAAAAAGGAATCAACACAGAGTGCACTGTGAAAAAATTCTGTAACTGACATCTAGAATGTAAATTGCTGCTCTAGAAAAATAGTTCAATGTCATCCTTATATATTCTAGTCGCTTCAAGGTATTTAGAATATTGTTTCACCATCTAGAATTTTGTAATCTAGAAATTCTCGATCATTTCAATTATTCAGTTTATTGGCGTGCCTCATGCGCATAGCTCGGAAATCTATATTTCTATTTAAGGGGTTTAGAATATGGACACTTATTCCCTCTAGATGAAGGCGGCATATTTTGTTTTCTCAATGTGTGACACTTTGGTATTTTATTTTGTTTTCTCAAGTATTTCAGCAAAGTAAAAACATTAGGCGTGTTTTAAAGTAGCTTACCAAGGTTTCCCCAATTAAAAATTGAGAATTTTAGTTTTAAGTATACTTACTACAGCCATTTAAAGTATTAATCGAGTTACAAAAATTGTTAAAAATTATTTAGTAAAAGTGCTCGTATTTTCTAAGATATTTAACTTTTTTTCATTCTAATCGTTGCATGCTGTGTCTAATAACGTATGCCATATTTTTTGAAAATGGCTTTGTGCTGGTTCTATTACCCTACGTTTTATAATTTAAAAATTGGAAATTG
Source organism: Salticus scenicus (assembly GCA_963930645.1). Lineage (NCBI taxonomy): Eukaryota > Metazoa > Arthropoda > Arachnida > Araneae > Salticidae > Salticus > Salticus scenicus. The sequence goes on along the minus strand of OZ005649.1, from coordinate 85,429,489 downwards.
TTTTTGCATTTTTTTAAAGCAACTGTTTTATCGCCATGAATATATGTGGCAGCGTCATAAAAAAACATACACATAAAGAGAAAAGTCTTTATAATCATATGCTAAAGCCAAAATGCATTTTAAGCATTGCCTTCGACAGGGTGACCCAAAACAATTTGATTTTTGCATAATTTCTTTACTGGTCCCCTTTCTCTTTCCATGACAACGCTTTTAGAGAAAAATATGAGATATAATATGTTTTTCACGCAACCAAAGTTTCAAGATGAATCCTGTAGTACTTTTCAAGATATTTGACAAATAGAAAAAAGGTAAAAGTGTTCACATTATTTTGTCAGCTATCTGAGAGTATATACATTTTCTTTTGAATTTATCTTACGCATTATATGGGACTGTTGCTGTATGAGCATTAATTGCAATTTCTTCGTCATGCTTTACGAAATTGCGCTTTTCTGGAACGGGTTATACACTGTAAAAAATGCTGCGGTAAAATTACGGGCAAAGCCCAGCAGCAGAGATTCCAATCGAAGACCGTAAAAATACATTTAGACGATGAATGATGTATCGCCAGTAATTTTACGTTTTGATGAAACATACAACCAACCTGCACAAAAAGTAGCATTAACCGTAAAATTAAAAGTTAGAGTTTCTCGAATGCTTTAAAAAAGTTTCTTGCAATTATTACACATGTGTACAGGAAGAAATCCACAACACTAAAAAACATATTTATTTTTACGCAAAAGCTAATTTATTAAGTTTAATGCAAGCAAATCGGCTTGGGTAGCCCGGGATTCGAACTCACAATCACCTGTGTCAGAGGCCAGCGCTTTGACAACCGCGCCGTTGTGATCACAGAAGCTTTTCTTTAAAAAAACAGATAAAGTCAACATCAGAACTGACGAGCTTATAAATCTTGTCATACGCACCAAAAGACTTCTGGAAATTTTTTTAAATCGATTTACAGCACAATGTGAAGTAACAAATCTTCAATTATTTTTACAGAACTAGCTATACAAATTTACAGCAACCTATGCTGTATTTATGTTAAAAGGGTGCTTTATTTTTACAAAAATTTTTTACAGTGATTAAATTGTTAACGTTCAAACTTTGCATAAATATTAATTTATTTTAAGACTATTTTAAAATCTAAATTTGCTTTTTTTGACAAAATTAAGAAGTCAGTCAATTCTCATATTGAAAAAAAACAAAAGCCTTTTTTCCCCCTATAAAGACTATGATACTGAATTCTGTGAAAGAAAATCTAACTATTTTTAGAAATCATTTTTATTTGTAAACGGACTGGATTGGATTTGGGAATAAGGACGATTAACTACTGTAGGTCCTAGGCCTGAGGGGGAGTGCCCTCAGAGGGGTCTTTCTGAGGGGTCCTAGCCCGTATTTACACAAGTTTCGGAGGAAACCATGGAAAACTCCGAATGGCTAGGCCAAAGAGCACGACCTGTGATCGAGCCCGGCACCTCAAGCCTACCAGCTTTGAGCGCAGAACCGCTCGGCCGCTGGTGGGCCTTTTTTATTCGTCAACACTAGCACTAAAGAGGTAGTCTTATTTCAAGATTCTCATTAGAGGTAAATAATGGGTGTGAAATTCTCACCCCTTTTCAAAAACGAAATGAAACTTTTAAAGCCTATGTGAGATCTCTGAAAATTAACGGAGACGCAGAATAAATAATAATAATAAATATTTTACATTAATACAGAGAATTTGTATCTGCAATTAATACGATTTTTTTCATGGTTTTCGATCTTTATGGTTTCAGTAGTGGGTGCAAAGAAGAAATAACTAGAGACTAATTTTTATTCATCCAAAAAGGTTTTCATTATAAGGCCGATATCAAACTGTGTTTATGAAGTGTTAGGCGTATTTGCACTTTTCAGAAAAGCAGAAGAGTTTTTTTAAAGCTGTATTCCATTGAAGGGAGCCCACCAGCGGCAGGGCCGTTCAGCGCTCAAAGCTGGTAAACATAAGGTGCCGGGCTCGATCCCAGGTCGCGCTCGTCAGCCTAGCTGTTCGGAGTTTTCCGTGGTTTTCTTCGAAACTTGGGTAAATACGGGCCAGGATCCTTTCGAAAGACCCTACGGAGGGCACTCCACCTCTGGCCTAGGTCCTATAGCAGTCGATAGGCCTTATTCCCAAAATCCAAATCTATTGAATGAAGAAAGGATTGAAGTTTTTCGAGAGCAGAACCTGCTATACATGATGTAATGTACATATCTAATGGTCATACACAGATAAAACAGCTTTGTTTTTAACAGTGAAGATCATACATAATAATCATAAGACTTACCTACAAATGGTTAACTACCTATTCATTTCATATTGAAATAAACATTATTTTAGCATATTGTAAAAAAATGCATTGTAGAAACAACATTAAAATTTTTCGTTTTCTAAGGCTTAACTAAAGTTTAAGAGCAATTAGAATGCTGCATCTCTATATATTACAAAAAAGTTACTGTTACTGGCGTCAAATTTTTTTGCCTGGGACAGCATCTTCTAACGGAGGGGAGGGTCCTTCGCGTCATGAGAGGTATCAATGTGGTCCGAGTACTCCAAGGCAGACATTTCAGCCGCTTAGAAATTTCTATCATTTTAATTGAAGAAGTTATTAAATAAAAACGACAAGTTTATGAAGATACTTTATCGCCATTTTGAAAAAAGGTTTCTCCCAGTGACGTTGTTCTTCTATCAAGAAGTCTTTTTACACGAGAAAATTAAAATATGATCCATGGTTGTACGTAGGTAGGTAGGTTGGTTGGATTTAGCATCGCACTAATACTGCGCTATGGGTAATTGGCTACGGTCTGGAACGCAGCCCCTAGAGATGTTCCGGAGACGTGACATTACAATTTTGAATCTTCACGGAGGGGATCCCCTCTGCTTTGGTGATCCCCAGAGGTATAGTAAGAATGGGAACTTGGAGGACTTTGCAACAACGACAGATTTTATGTGCACCATCCAACATTAGTGTACACGGCGATCTTTGGCCGGCTCAGGCATGGAATCTGCAATCTTCCAATTACGTGCTCAGCGCTTTACCGACCAGGGTACCGCGGCCCGAAATAATGGATGTAAAAAACAAAGAAAATAAATATAATTTTTTTCTCTACTTTTAGAAAACTAATTTTCTTACACGGGAAAATTAAAATATGATCCATGGTAGTAAGTAGGTAGATAATTACGTAGGTTGTGATTGACGTCGGCCCATTACTGCGCTATGGATAATTGACGACGGTCTGGGAAGCACCCCTACGGATGTTCCGGAGACATGCCACCAAAGTTTCTGTCCTGCACGAAGGGGATAGCTCCCCAGCTTCGGTGGCCCCCCAGAGGTGTAATTTTGATGGGAACACGGAGGATATTGCGGCCACGACATATTTTACGTGCACCTGCCACCATTAGTGTACACGACGGTCTTTGGTCGGCTCGAGAACCGAACCCACAATCTTCCAATTACGAGCTCGGCGCTCTACCGACTGGGGTACCGTGGTCCTGATGTAAGTTTGTAAAAAAGAAATAAAAAGGGTCATATACTAATTCTGTAATGCAAAATGGTCTAGATATTATTATTTTCTTTCTATTAATATATATATATATAAATATTATATATTTCAATTTGACATTGAATATGAGGATTTCCATAGTGATTTTCTGCTTTTGTCTTGTAATGTGCACTATTAATATTCCTTTTCAGTGAAAGAAAGCAGCGAATAGGCGGGCAGAGTTATGCATATGTTAATAAGTAAAGTGATTCGGGGAGGAGGCGAAGCCTCTCTCAGGGTTTGGCGAGCGAAGCGAGCGGGGGGCAGAGCCCCCTAGTGCTTTAAAAAAAAATTAAAAAATGCGTTTAGTGGATAAAACAATTATTAGGTTGTAGTCTGTATTTTAGAAATCTGGCTTGAAATCAAGAAACCATTTTAGCTTTCTTTTTTAATGTTTTCGTGTTAATAGACAAAGAAAATCAATTTCATCAATATCAATTACTCAGTTTCAGTCAGATGGAAATTTTTTCAATTAAATTTGAAAAACAATAGCTTTATAAAACCAATTGATGTTTCTATGCGCCATGCGCGTATAATTAAACACATTCAATTAGCATAAATAACAATCATAGTTTCAGTTTGAAATTGAAAGAAAATGGAATTATCTCTTGATGTCACTGAAATGATAGCATTTGAAGAGATTTTCTCATAAGAAAATGGTTTGGTGAAAGATAGGAGCAATTTGCGTAGATTAACGGCTTTTTCTCGTAAAAATTAAAAAAATTATACTTTCGAAACATTAATTTACGGGCTACGACCGTTTAACTAGCAAAACGGTCATTTCCCGTAAAATTATACGGTTATTTTCTAAATTATGCTTCCAAAACATTAATTTACGGATTAGGCTCGTTTGGGTAGCAAAACGGTCATTTCCCCTAAAATTATACGGTCAATACCGTGATTTTACATTTTTTTTTTTTTTTTTTTTTCAGTGCACTGTTGGTATATAGTTCATTTCTTTTTTCTAACCAAATAGATTCGAACTTATATTTGTTCTCCAAAATTTCGAAAATGTCTAGTACTAGCATGTTTAAATTGACTCGAAACAAATTGGAGTATAAAATGAGTTTAGAAAATCATTAAAGTGCTCAATAAAAATGCATTTTTAATTGAGCATAATTAAATTTTATTTAAGTATTAACATGTAAAGAGACATGTAACATTATTAAGTGGGGTGACCTCATTAGCGTTTAATGTGACCTTGCCAAAATATAAACAAGTGTGTTAATTTGTGAATATTCAAGCATCAAAATATAAGTATGTATAACCAACCATACAAGGCAATTATTTAGTTTAAAATGAGCGTAGTTCTTGAAACTTTCCAAAAACTAACTGTCTTATTATAATTATTATTATTTTCTTATGGTCATCCATATTATTAGCTGTTAAGAAGTTTTTAGTATATCGTTATTCCTGTTACCTCCAATACATTTTTTTCATTCTTAAAAGAAATAATGAAATTATAAAATACTGTTTAACATAATCTTTGGTATTTCACGCACCTTTGCAAAATCTGTTTTTGATAGATTAGATTTTTGTTTCTTTTCAAAACCGTTGACGATTTTCTGTTACTGTATTTTTTAATACTTCTTGAAGACGAGCACAAAAAAGGGTTTAATTAGATATTTTAAAGGGACTTGCTTCATAACAAACGGACAACGTTGAACTAGTCGATCTAGCTGTTTAGAGTTTTTTGTGGTTTTATTGAACTAGAACCTTTTGGAAAGACACAAACGGAAGACATTTCATCCTAGGATACCGTAGGACAGAACGACCGAAATAATGGAAAATTGTTAGGTTTTTTTGGAAGTTGTTACTCTACTCCTACTGTCATTTTCTGTACATTAAGGCTTGTAAAAGAAGGACCTACAGCTTAAAGTATTTTCCGAAATTCTACAAAAATCCATGCCTTAAGCCTGATTTGAACCTCATATCTGAAAACTAAAAGACGAGTGCTGATTTGCGGATTATTCTGACACCTGATGTCTAGTAATATGGATGGTGAACTGGCCTTTCTGCAATTATATAGTTTATACATTATTAGAGAATTTGGTTTCATTTTGTCCTTCTACTATCTTTTTTTTTTTTTTTTTTTTTTTTTTGCACATTAAGGCTTGTTAAATCTGCGTCTATGGCTTAAAGTAAAATTCAAATGACTACGAACATTCATGCTTGAGCCGGGATCTAGCTAATTAAAAGAGGCTACATAGCTTTATGAATTCTGCTATGAGATGAGCTCTTTACCATGAAAAACAATCATCTTTCAAATTAAGATATGACAGAAGTATCTGAATTGACTTACATGGGAAACTCATGAAATGTGAAACGCCGATCAGAACCAAACTTCAGCGCTAGTTAAATGGGACGATGATATACACTTCTATCAATTTATATCGGTAAACATTAATTCAGAGCGGAGATATTTGTGTTCAAAGTTGAAACTATATATATTTTTTAATATTGTGACGCCATTCAATATATCTATTTCGCTTTTTTATTTTTCTCCCACCAAACACGCGCCGTTGATTTGTTCATTTAAATTGTATTTCAGATTGCTTACAAGAAATAACGCAGACGTAAATGTTTTTAAAATTTTAACGAAATAGACCTGAAAATATCCGCTCGCTACGTGACTATAAAAAACTAGTATATCGTAGCCACCACAACACTTTATTCTATATTTTCCCATATAAATCCATTCATAATTCTTGTCTTAATATTTGTTTAAAATATTTAAGTTAAAGAAAGTAGAGTATTTTGATAAAAAGAATGTAATCATAAACATTCTATAAATATTAGTGTTAGCTATTTTCTCTATTAGCAACTGCTGGATATGCTTCATGTTTCCATGTTATATAATAAAACTCGAATTAAATAAACTATTAAAAATTCTAATTGAAATCCCTCTTATATAAAAACACAATGCTGTTTTTCAAATCCTTTAGATAAAATGAATTCCAAAACAAGAAAAGTATGCACGTGTCGACGATAAGGAAGACAAATTAAATAAATAAATAAACAGCGCGCGTATAGTGGGGGAAATAAATAGAAAACCCAAATAGAGACATCAATAATGACGTCAAATGAATAACGTAAAAATAACGAAAAAAAAAGTTCTAAATTTGAACACCAATATCTATGTTCTGAAGTAACATTTGCCAATATAAATTGATAGTAGTGTATATCTCCCTACTCTTCAAATAACTGTAATGTTTGGTTACGATCGACCTGTCACAGTTCGTGAGCGTCCGTTGTTAGTCGGACACAGAAATTACCCCCAAACAATCAGACAAAAGTTACCTTTAAAGTGTTTACAATATTAAGGATATGACTATATATTCCGATAAATCCAAACAGAGGTTTCCTATTAATTAGGTAGATACTTTTTTAAAGCGATCTTATATGCAGGTGACTTCATATTGCGGCTCATCTGTATCTCTATGTTATTTCTAAAATTATCTTTAAATGTATCCGGATATACTTGAAAGTTTTATAAATTTTAATAAAACATTCGGATCATATATTAACGTAATATTTTACGCTCATGTTTTTATAAGGATATTTCTCTGTTTAATCGAGATTTCTATAAAGAGTTTATACAAGGAAAATGCTACAATACAGTTCATGCTATATTATAGAGAAAATAAATGAGAAAGTTCAAATGATATTACATTTAAGAACTCTAATTCTTTATTTTTTAGAAAAAAATAAATAAAGAGAATTAATATTTCAATATCATGTTGCTAATATGTTATATATATATATAATAAAAAACAGTCATTTGCAAAAGTTTAAGACAAGTAGCCGATTTTCAGTATTTTAACACATTGTATCATTTGTTCAGATAATTGCGTCATCTCGTATGCGAATTGCATCAGACGCATTCTCCTGCTATACATAAAGATGGCCGGCACGTTTATCTCCAGTTGTTTATTGTATTTTGTCGTAGACAGTACTGTTGTTTAATTATTGTAATGGGTAAGAAACTTTCACTTACTGTAACAAAAAGGTCAGGAAAATTGACCTTGCATAAAATTGGATTTTCTGAACGTCAAATAAATTCGAGGTAAATCTAAGCAAGACAGTTGTGCGTCAATCTTTTGGCAAATTTAAAATTTACCAAAGTCTCTTATTTAACCGTGAAAAGTCTCTTATTTAAAACATACCTAAGGGAATTGCACAAGTTATTAAGAACAAAGGAGGTCCTACAAAATACTGACATTGGTTAAAGTAAATAACCATGTACAGTCTATTTTGCTTTTATGTATGTAAAATATGTATGTTATTTTTGCGGAATTCCATTAAATCTGATTTTTTTATGGGTGGTCTTAAACTTTTGCATATGACTGTAAATGCAAATTACTTAAAAAATTGCGTTTTTTAGTGTCTCAAAGAATTTTAAAAATTCTGGATTCATAAAAACTGTTATTTTTATGAATGATGCTTTACTTTAAATATATATATATATATATATATATATATATATATATATATATGTGTGTGTGTGTGTGTGTGTGTGTGTGTTATATTTGAGTTTACAAATCTACACGCTGATTACCAAAGAAGATTTAATATTGAAGAAAAAATGTAACGATTATGGAAACAACATTGTACATCTACGCTCAGTGTTTTATTAATCTTAAATTCTTTCCAAATACTATGTCTTTTACAAATCACGCATAACCTCATTTCCAGCTTTACATTTAAAGGTGAACAGTAAATGATGTAAACTTTTATGTAAAGAAAAATATATTTTATAAACAACTCTGTCTAATATATATATATATATATATATAAATAAAATAAATTTTTTACATTTCAGCCTCAATTCAGATTGAAAGCCTTAGTAAATATTTGAAAATATGCCAACAATAGTTTAAATAGATATATTTTTTTAACAGAATATTTACATAATTAGAATCATCCTTTACGTAATTTACATAGTAATTAATGACGCGATACAGTAAACAAGTCTTGAAAAAAAATTAATGTTCATAAATAGGTCTCTCATACGTATAAATATGCATATATTTATTAATTTCATATATTTGTTTTAGAAATTTCACGTATATTTTTTAGTAACAAAAAAAAAAAAAAAAAATATTAAAATTGATGCCAATATAAAACCAGTGTTTAAATTAAATGTTTAATTGCATTCTACCCAAGTATAATTATTTTACTGTTAAATGTTGATTACGAAAGCATTTACTTGAAAACCTGATAATGTGATAGCTTGAGAAAAAAAAAAAAAAAAAAAAAAAAGTAATATTAATTTACTGCATATTTTCTAAAATTTCTTAGAGTATTATTTCAACATTATTTATGAGACAATACACAAGATAATACATTATTTTTCACGCAAATATTTGCTACAAACATGAAAGCAGATTATATCTGACAACAACCAATTTCGAACACTAATAATTTATTTAAAAAAAAAAAAATATTCAGTTTTGAAATGAACCGCTTTATTTTCCAACGTGAATAATTCAAATATTTTTAAAATATCAAAATATATAATGTTGTTGCAAAATAATAATAATAATAATAAGCTAAACTATTATAATAATAATAATGAACAATAGTCAGGGAATTTTTAGCTAAAATTATGTATCTAATTTAATCATCAGAATCATTAAATTTCATTTACCGGATGCGGTACATTAAATATTGAATTGTCATTTTGAATGTGTGGGAATGCATGTATTGGGTTGTTTGGAAAATAATTTCATTTTTTTCCTTTGAAAATGAAATACGATTTTCTTATATTGTATAAATATTTTATTCTCCACTTCGATCGGTTTCTTAGCGATCTCGCGAGTTGTTATTTGACAGTTTCCATAAATCAATACTTTATTTTGTCTTCATTAGCATAAACTGGTTTTCCAGAACGTAATGCATCTTCAACGTCAAAATTGCCACAAAAAAATTTGGTAAACCAGTTTTTACACTGGCGATCGTTAAATAAATTTTATGTATATATATCGTATACTTTTTTTCCCTGTTTGAACAGTATTTTCGCCTTTTTGATAGAAAAAAAACAAAATATGCCAAAAATGTCGCTTTCGATTTTCTTTGATAGGGCACCAATCAAAACCTATTGAGCAGTATAAAACGAGCATCTTCACAAGCAACCCTTGCTGTATCAGCTGTCACAATATACGAGTATAACAGTAATGCAACTTAATTGTGGAGATGGTGTGAAAAATGTATAATTAAGTCATCTGCTGAGAAAAACGAAAATACTTTCCGAACAACCCAATAGTTAAAAAGTCGATGGATGATAAAAAAAAAAAAAAAAAAAAAAAAAAAAACCATTAATATTTTTATTTTAAATTCTGTACAAACAGATGTTTTGTCCAAAATATATTTCCAATCTGCTTCAAATCAGACTTTGTATGATACTCACCAGTTATTTGATATAAACACTCTTTTCACTGTCAAATATTATTTTTCATTACAAACATTGCAATAAAAAATGTTGTTATAAAAATAAAATTAAATAATATAAAAAGAAAAAATATATATTTAACAAGTCTTTTAAAGACAGTCAGATGTTACCGATAAATAATATATATATAACATAATATAATATTGTGCGACTATTAACGCGATCAGTATTAAAAAACATATCATTTAATAATACCATATCAATTTCATAAGTAAAAATTTACATATAGTTTTATTTTGCAGTGTTTTATAGATATTATTATTAAACTGAACCGACTTACATTGTTTTGCATCACAAAATCTTACGGTATATGAATAGTTTGGTAAACAAATAATGCATTCCAAATGAGAATAAAAAAAGGTTGCTAAAAACTTGTAAAACTTGCTAAAATCTTTTACGAAATCTTTCTAAACTAAATATGCACTTATCTGAGACACTTCCATTTTTTTCCCCCAGTTAAATAAATGTTCTTTCCTTGTATGATATTTTGCAGAAAAGGATAAGAGACGAGAGGAAGAATAAAAAAAGAATTTATTTTATGTTTCATTTAAATATTCTAGTGGCCGGATTCAAAGAAGAAAAATTATTTCATGTAGTTAGTAAGCATTAAAAGTTAAAAATAAAGGCATATTAAATTGATTAAAGTTATAAATAAAGATAATGTTTAGTCGCATTTAATATTGCATTTATTCGTAACTTGATTTTGTCAAGTTACGAAAAACTGTGTTTAAGTTGTGTTGGGGTACAATGAATTAAGATGAATCAATTGAAGGACATTTATATATTTCTTTTAACTTTACAGTTACACTGGTTGGGAAAAAAAATGTGGGCTCTATGAATTTGACTGTCGTTATTCTATACGTGTCTCAGAAACTGCTTCATTGTATACAACTTTTTTTGGGTGGAAGGTGTGATATAGTGTTTTAAAAATAAAACTTTATGCTCAACCATTAGCACAATCAGCGTGCTAATCGCTATTTTTGTACATTATTTCCTTTCCAATTTTTATCAAAAGCAATCCCGAAGCTTTTTTTCTTAAAAAATGTGTACCCATTTTAAAACTTCTATGATCTGAATTCACATATGCGCCGTCTCACAGAAAAATTTTCAGGAAAACAGACTTTATTTATTACTAAAATAATATTATGTACATTTTTCATTTTTCCTGTTTTCATATCTTTGTAGCATTGTTAAGTAATACATTATTTTTCATTTACTACTGCAAGTTTTAAATTTTGTATATAGTCCTTTTTAAGAGAGATAGTTATAGAGTTCATTATCTATGATTACACTGCGAATGTTAAAGTCAGTTGATTAAAAATGGAAACCGTAACGGTAAATAATTTCAACTACTTTTAAATGAGGAAAATGGGTGATGATTAAAACGTATTTTTAAGTAACAACCAAATAATTCTAAATCACAAAAAAAACAGTTCTTTAATTTACAGAGCTTGTCTTTAAAAATTTTATTCATCAATTTTAATAAAAATACTTATTAGAATCATTTAACTTAAATGAATGTTTTATTGAAACAGACAGTAGAGATTGCGCATTATTTATATCGATTTCCATGGTAGGAGATATTACAAAGCTCATTGGTAAAGTCAATACAATGAGTATGAGTGTACTAAATGTTTTGAGATGCATTAATAGACAACATAGACAAGTGACTAAACTGAATTGAATGTGTTACTTGTGGCAAGTCGTTGCAAGAAAACTCCAACATTTACAACAATAAATGTAAATTGGATCGATTTTGGACAAAAAGAGCTAATGTCAGCAAACAAAGAAACATTGAAATTGAAAAGAAAATTGACGACGTTTATATTCTTCGTGTTATCGAGAACTAAATGTTATTTTGTAATTTTAACTTAGCTTGTATTTTCTTTTTCATTCTAGTTTTTTTTTTTTTTTTTTTTTTTTTTTTTTTTTACTCATTAAAAGTTTTAATTATTTTTTATGTGATTTAATTTTTGTGATTCTTTAACTATTAGATTTTTTTCTTTACAAAACTAGGGGGCTCTGCCCCCTGCTCGCTCCGCTCACCAACCCCCGAAGGAGGCTTCGCCTCCCCCGACCCACTTTATTTATTACCCCTGCAGCGCTCTGCCCGCCTATTCGCTGTTTTGTTTTTCACTGAATAGGAATATTAATAGTGCATAACGCAAGGAAAAAGTAGAAAAATATTATAAAAATTCCCATATTCAATGTCAAATTGAAATACATATTTAATACCACATTATTTATTTTTATGAAAATTATGCGGATTTTTTTTTTTTTTTTTGAATAGACAGAAATTCGTAATATCTAGACCATTTTGCATTACAGCTTTAGTATGTGACCCTTTTTACTTCTTTTTTACAACCATGGATCTAGACCGCGGTACCCCAGTCGGAAAGGCGCCAAGTTCGTAATTGGAAGATTGCAGGTTCGTTACTTGAGCAGGACAAAGATCGTCGTGTACACTAATGGTGGCTGGTGCTCATAAAATTCGTCGTGGCCGCAAAGTCTTTCATGTTCCCATCAAAACTATACCTCTGGGGATCACCAAAGCAAGGGATCCACCCCCTCTGAGGAGGATCAAAATTGTGATAGCATGTCTCTGGAACATCCCTAAGGGTGCGTTCCAGACCGTCGCAAATTATTCATAACGCAGTACTTGCCCGATGTCAAACCCAACCTACTTACCTACAACCATGGACCATATTTTAATTTTCCGGCGTAAAATAACTTCATGACAGAAAAACAACGTCACTGGGAGAAACTTATTTCAAGGTGGCAAATAGAGTACCCTCATAAACCCATCCTTTTTAGTTATTAACTTCTTTAAATAAAATGATCGAAATTTCTAAGCAGCTGAAATGTCTACCTTGGAGTATTTGGAAGGCATTGATACCTCTCATGACGCGAAGGACCCTGCTCTCCGAGGGAAGATGCGGTCGCAGACAAAAAAAAATTGACGCCAGCGGCAGTAACTGTTTTTTTAATATACTGAGAAAACATTTGCAATTAAGGATGATTTCCATTTTTAAATATTTAAATATAATTATTAGTATTGATAAAAGTCTCTCCTACCCATATATACTGTCACAATAACACTGTCAGGACAAAATGCACAAAACAACTCTATTGATTCTATTACAGCTTTTACATGAAATTAAAGCATAGAAACAAAATAGCAATGGAATTGTATACAAGACGAATAAATTAAAAGAAATTCAGTATTAGTTTAGCAAAAACTAATATTTGGATTTTTATATTATTTGGTTGAATGTGCGCAAACGTTTAGCTTTACCTTATAATATTAGAATATTTTGCAAATACTATATCGTATTAAATTATTTTGTGAATAATAAAACATTCAATTTTTTTTTTTTTTTTTTTTTTTTTTTTTTATAACATTTTTACTAAAAACCTATTTAATACATTTATAATTATCAGAAAAAATACAATCCTTTAACACAAATTTTTATCTAAAATTTCTGTTTACACAAATTTTAAATTTGGACAGTTCAAAAGAAAAATACTTTTTTTTTCTAAATAACGCAAAATATATATCTATCACAAACATGTGGGGGTATATTTTATTATAGATGGAAAGTGTATAAGCCATTTTAATTAAGAAAATCTATAGATTTATTAAATAATATTACTGCAAATCTTTCTAAAATACTAAAATATGATGAGCAAAGAGACTTTATTATTCAATGCTCCAAATGTATGTCTGGAGATCTTCACTATAAATTCTAATAAAGAAGTATTTAAGAACAATTTATATAAAATATATTCCGCTGTCCTAATCAATACAGTAATTATTTATTACAAAATATTATCTCCCGAGTTAAATGGTTCTTTACTAATTTATTCTTTGAAGAATTACCTTAATGGAAAATGATCGAAGAAAGATATTATGATTAAGAGCGTAAGAAAAATGTCTTAAATTGGCATATTTAAAAGATAATATCGGCCATTTTGGAAATTTAATGTTATATCAGCCGACCATATAGGAGAAAGGGGTGAATTTTATGACAGTGATATCAGATAAATCCATAAGCCTTAGGAAATATAAAGATGAATTATTACCAAATAGATTATCTATATATATTTTATTCGACGCATACTGTATATCACTACTTCTTAAGATTAATAGGGGTATAAGAAACATTTATTACTTCCATATTTTAAGTCATTCCTTCAAATACTATGCAGTACTTGGCACCATTTTTAATTGGTGGAGTACCGATTTATGCTGTATTATGCATTTTTCTAAAGACAAAAATTTTAATATATTGCGGGTAAAATATTACGATTGCGCAATCTTACTTAGATAAAAACGTGTTTAAAACAATTTATGTAGTAACTAATTGGTTTTTCAGTTTATTTCTAATATTTACTTTTATGTAATTTATAATGCATGTAGACTGGGGATAACATTTGAAGCCTTATTTTAAAATTCTGAAATATTCCCATTAGACTAAATTTGGGCGTTATGAAAAAGTTCATTTTTTCCAAACAACACATAATTTAACGACACTGTCTAAAATATCAACTTTCGATTAATATTTTTTTTCTCTGTGCAAAAGAATCGATTAGATGAGTTTTACTTATCATAAAATTGATTTTACTTATTATAATCCTTTTTCACATTCATTTCTTAGTGATTTGGGTAACACGAACTGGGATGAAGCACTGAGAAAAAATTCTGTAACTGACATCTAGAATCTAAACTGTAGCTCTAGAAAAAATAGTTCCATGTCATCCTTATAAATTCTAGCCCCCTTGGAAAGCAAGTTCTAGAAAACTCTATTAGAATTCTAGAGCGTTTGCCTATATTATCAAAGTCAAACTTATTTAAAAATCACGAAAAATAAATTCAAAAACTGGCGTACAGTCAATAGAAAGAAATTAAAACTTCTTCACACGCCATAAATTTTAAATCAGCACAACCGGTATCGAAAGGACATGGCCTTTCTTCATTAGGTGCAAACACGTGCAACTGCCTTGGACGCAAAAGCGAGACTGAAAGTAGAGCAAAATCCAGAGGGGGAGGAGCAACACAAACAACCAATAGGAAGCATCATGCAGGGCAGGACCAATTAGAGAGGAACACACGTACACACACACCACAAAAAGGGGGGGGGGAGGGAAGGAGTTATTTTATTTAAAAATCTCTGCGAATAAATGGGAGCACAAGAGGCGCGTTTTAGAAACCATAATCTTCACGTATAACCCACTTCTAGGAAACCAAACGAGAATTTCTCGCAATACAAAGGATTCAGAATATTGAGAATATTGTTCCACCAACTAGAAATAAATAGACTAGAAATTCTCTATCATCTCGTCTATTCAGATTATTAGCGTGCCTTATGCGCATATCTCGGAAATTTATATTTCGAGTTTAGGGAATTAGAAAATGATTACATGTTTGTTCTAGAGGAAGACGGTATATTTTTTTTTTTCTTATTGAGAAATTGAATTAACTAAAGCTGGCACGTATATTTGTATTTCAATGAAATATTTCTTAGAAAATAACCTGTTACTAAAAGAAATATAACATTTCTACGTTAAAACTAAACTGTTGGATAAAGCGTCATTTTTTTATGCTTGGAGCACAACTTTTCATTCTTTTGTCAAACTTATACATTAAATATATTAATTTATGCGAAATATCAGTAATGTGTTTTTTTTTCTGTGAATTTAGAATATTATATATTACAATATAATGAATATAATTTCATTTAAAATTAAAACTACAAAATTTTATGACGTTTATTAAGAATTTAGATTATTTATGATCATTTTATTATAATAAAATGAATAACGTTTCACTAAAAATACTATTTGTTTTTTAATCTATAGTTACTTGCGTATGATGTGGTGGATAATCTTCTATATACTATACATATACATACATATATATATATATATATATATGTTTTGTTTTTCAGACATTTATGATAGTTACCAAAGTGTTTTAAGGGGACTGGGATGTTTGCGACAGAGAAATGGGATATTTAGATTGTTGCTTTAATAGTCATATCTTCTCTTATTATGCATGTACCAATAATATTTTTTATGAAATATTAACAATAAGTTTAAAAAATATTTGGTGGAAAATGTTTATTCTTATGTGTTACAGACTTTTTTTTTTTTTAATAACACCCTTAACATGCATATATAACTCTTAAGGATTTTTCACTTTATTCACTTTGGTACGAAAATAGTTTATTGTAAATCGAAAAATTGCTTTGTTTTATTTATTTATAACAAATGAACGAATCTTCCAAATTTATGCCAGCCAAACTTTGATTCAGTTTTATTTTCTTTATCTCAGTATTTTTATTTTATTTTTTTATTTTCTTTCTTTCTTTTTTTTTTTTTTTTTTTTTTTTTTTTTTTAAGTTAAGAAGTAAGATTTTTTATTAAATTATCATTTTGAGCATTTTCTTCGTTGAAATGCCTGTATGCAATCCACGGATAAAATTTTACTTTCTTTAATCCAGTGCATTTTTTGAACTATGACATAATATTTAACGTTCATTTCGTGAAACTTGGGCGGGTAATAGCTTTCATCGATAGTGTATTTTCTCTTTTTTCGCTACATCGGTCCATGTTCTCATTGCCAGCTGATATGCCTGACGTTGGAATTTAGTTTGATTAATTGTCGAATGACAGTTGGCCTTGCTATTATTCAAGAGCTGCGATTTTACAGATTAGTATATCTCAGCATATATTAAATATTTTATATTTGGTAATTAAAAAAAAAAAAAAAAAAAACTCAGAACAGGTGTTTTAAAGTAATAATAAAAAACTTTCCATAACCACCATAAAATGTAAGCAGTATTTTATGGTGTTTATTCAAGCGGCAAAGAGTTGCCGGTTTGACTGCAGCACTCGTGCCTACCTTTTTCGCCTAACGTAGGGCCGCGTGTTGTTTCAACCCGAAACAAATGTTGCGAGTTATTGTATTTCATGGTGTTTGTCCAAAGTTTTGTAATTATTATTTTGGCTTTGGGTCCACATACGTCCGATATAATGTACCGTAAGTCGGCCATTCGGATGAGAAAAAACGATCTCGTCTCGTGATACCTAGTGATACTGTGATTTTCCGCTAGTAACAGAAATCATCTATCACTTAGTTACAGTTAAAAAGTTTTGAAACTTAGTTAAAAAATAAAATTATATTAAATTTTGAGAATTATATCAAGCTACATTTATTTTGATGCTAAAACACATATAATTAAATGATTGCACTATCTGTCATTAAGTATTTGGGCACTTTCGAATTTAGACGCTATGTCAAATATCTAGAAAAAAAAATGAGACACCTTGAAATTTTGCGAATATAAAGAACATATTACACCTCATATATGTCACAAAGTTTTATGACTGTTTATTTCAAAGCAATTATTATTTTTTAAAAATATTGATAAAAAGAAATTAAAAAAGTAAATATGAAATATTATTTTCTGAAGAGTAAAAACTGTAAGACAATTTATCTCTTTAATTAGGCGTTAAATCTTTTCACACGCATTTGAAACACAGTTTCTGCTGATATCTCATCAATTTAAAATCGGTAAGGTATGTTAAATCATTTCACAAATCATTAGGAAAGCAATTTTTCTGTAAACTAATATTTATCTGAATAGGATTTGTCAAAAGTGTGTGTAAATGTTTTTCCATTTGTCGTTAGAGACATCGATAGAGACATCTGTTCTAGCGGGCCATATGGTCAGTTGCTTCTGATCGGCGCCGCATCAATCTATTTTCCTTAAAATGTCAAGCATCTGGTTTTCGTTTTTAACCCTACAGGCGAACCCTCTCGGCCTCTTGGCTAAGATCAAAGTGTAGGCGAAAGATCCCTTTTCTGGGTAAGAGTAGTTTTACGTAGCGCATTTATCTATCTTGGAACATTAATCTTAAACAGATGTCGAGTTGGCGGTTATAGTTAGTAATTTTCCTTAATCGTTTTCGAAGGACCTAAAAACATTAAAGTGTTTGTTAAAATGCGTGCGGTAGTTATCTAAGATAATTAGAAGTTTTAATGATGTTTCGTCGCGGGAAGATTACCTGGACACTATAAAACGCATCGTGTGATTAATTTTAAGTTCAGGCCGGAATTTTGCCCATGGGGCTGGCTGGTTCTATTCACCTTTTCATCTGAGTTTTGTGGCGACGACTGATGAGTGGCCGAATATTATCAGGGCGTGTTTTGGTTCGAAGAGATACGCAGTTATTCGAGTATTGCAATGTAGACAAATTTTTATCTGGAATGATGTAGGGATGGCATGTTTTCCCAGGGGGGAGATGGAGGCCGGTTTTTTATACCTCCTGATCCCCCGTTGATTTCAGATGGAGTATCAAGTTCCAAGCTGGGAGTCGCACTTTTCTTTTACTAGGAGGTCGGCCGAATTTTTGTCGCTATGGAGTGACTCATCTTTTCTGATGTTGTTGGTTTAAATGGAGAATACTTTGTTTCTCATCGCCTGTCGTTCCAATGCTGTTTCATTTATTTTGAGATGCTATGAAAAATGCTGTCTTATTGAGAGTCTCTACTCGATTAGTGCTTCGTGCCTAAAGATCAATAAATGCAGCTGCTAGTGTCGTCGTACCTGCCAATGTGTTGCCGGCGAGAATAGAGAGTTTTAAGATGTATGGCACAGACCGTTGAGACCTCCGCCTAAGCGTTGTTCCCGGATTGTGCGGTCTAGAGCTGATCTGCAGTTAAAATTCGTCTAGGATGGCTCGCCATGGGAGATTCTTCGTCATCTTTGTGTGTTAATACCTATAAGAATTTCAGGAAATAAAAGGACCGCCGGAGTACTCCTGATGCCTTCATTGTTGTTATGATAAGTAATAGTTTGTGTCAGATAAAGTATGTAATTTATTTTTATTTCATTTACTTGGTTAACTAGACTTTTTTTACTACCTAAAGTTTTGTTTTTGTTTTTTATTTTGTTGTTAAAGCCCAACAAACACAGACCTATCGGTAGAGAGTTGACCTATTACCGGCTTGCCGTTTTAGGCGGTGACGTACCGATGCGGCTTGCCGAATCGGGTACGTAACTTTTGTGGGCCTTCGGACGGCAGTCGCCCGATTGTCTGGTCCACAATTGGTCCGTTACCGGCAAAACCGACAAGGCAGCCTGTGCGACACCGCACCGACAGCTAACCGTTTCCTAACCAAACATACACCGGTAATGGACTGGCATCGGCTTGCCGATGCCAGTGCATTTCTATTTGCAGAAAAAAATTCCTGCCTGACTGATCGATCAGTGCTGCCATTTAATGAAGGAATCGTAGACTTTTATGTTTACAATTTTTGTTTTACTTACCCGAGAAAAGGACAAAACCCGCAAATCTTCCAACCAGTGGTTTCTCTTTGTACTTTGCACGCGTTTAACCATTCAACTATCTGCCCTTGTATGTTTGTGTCTTAATAAAGTATAGTTTCGCAATTTATTATTTTAGATATATATTGTATACTTTTATGAGATGTTACAATTAAATTAAATCTTTAAAAGTCAATATAATCAAAAGAAATATAATTAAATTAGTTTTAATTTGTGGTTTAGATCAAATAATATTTTTAATAAAATTAGAATATCAAATAGTTACATAAAAAAATAAATATTTGGAATATATTACATATTGTTTAGGGAAAATGTTTTGAGTCCAGTGAAATTATTGAACTTTTATCTGTTAGAAAAATTTTATTTTGAGTTTAATACTCATTAGATTTTAATAATTTATTATGCATTATCCCTTGTAGAAATAATTGGCAGCGAAACTAAAAATATATTTAAGTTATAACAACTTTGCCGTTAATTCTGAGATAGAGATTACATAATTCTTTAATTGTATCAAATTAAGATTGTCAATAAAAGAAATAATCTGGTGTGCCACTCATACGACTTTCTCTTACCCTGAAATTTAATACTGTAAATACAGGTTGCAGATTAAGAGGTAAGATAACGTGTATACTATTATGTTAACCTGTGTTAAACAATTCAAATTAGGCTTCGGAAGAGTTTTATATGATAATTCGTTTTGTGTGAGGGGGGCTACCGCCCCCCTGAACCCACCGTTTCATTAATGCACCTACATTTATATAAAATTTAATTCGGTTATTAAAAAATAATTTATTAAAATTATTATTTAAAAAAAATATCTTTTATGATAATGCAGACGATTTCCATATTAGAGAAGTAGTATGACACTAAATATCCAAAAAGTCCATTTTATTCTCAATATTAAAAAAAAAAAAAAAAAGTTTTTTTTTCGTTAACAGTTAAAAAAATCGATAAATTTGTTTTAAATTATCGCAGATCGATGGTTCAACCATTCGTTTGAAAGATATTGGCGAGCTCTTCTGAAAGATACCCATCATGAAAATTTTCTCCTCTCGAGGGGGGACTTCACCCATGGGGGAGGCGAGGCTACTACATGCACAATTTTTTTTTTTTCCCAGTTGACTATCTCTATTACAAAAAATATATATTCGTTTCATTTGGTTTAGTGCAGTCTATTGACGTTAAACTCTACTTGCCTGCAATTTCCCCCATAGACGTAATGTATTAGAATTCTCTTCATTGTCCCTGTATACGAACCATTTGCTTGATCTTAACGAAAAGCTTACTGTAGCTTCTCTATATGATACACATTTAGAATACCTAGTTTGGAATGTCTGCTACTATTTGTTCTTGAAAAATGCTGATAACAGACAGACACACACACAGACACACTGGCACACAGACATACACACAGACCAACCGCGAAAGACATGATTTTCGTATTCAGTAGACCTCAAAACGTGTAAATATAACAAAATCTCACTTTCGAAAATTTGACCCAAAAACAATACTTTTTCTACCTTATGAGTAAGAGAAAGTAAAAATAAATAAATAAATAAAACAAAGATGCATGGTTTCTTAAGGAGAAAAAAATGATTCAATTAATAAACGCATGGAAACTTCAATTTTCTAAAATGATAAATGCAAATAAAGAAATTATCTTTTAAATTCATACTTTATATAAATGTTTAACATCTTTAAACTGGAGAAAACAAAATTAAATGAGCATATATAATTACATATGTGCTTTTTTGGCATAAAAAGCATGTTTTGTTGCTATATTTGGCGAGGTATCGTGATCACGCTCTGAAAAAATTAGAGCTGCCATCTAATGAAGACATTCTGAACTTTCGATGTTTTAGGTTTTAAATATCCAGTTAAATTCATTTTAATTTTTGAGTTGTGTTTCAGATCAAGTAATTTATAGAGTATGATTTGAAACCGTGTATTGTTTAATGAAAATATTACAATTTAAATATTTTCTACGGATTAAATATTTTCATTAAATACATATTATATACACATTAAAAAACTATTTAATATTTAAATTATGCTGAAAATATACATAGCATTTTTATTTATTTATTTCATTATTATTATTATTGTTATTTTATTTTTAAAGAAAAGGATGAAAAATTATACATTTTTTCATGGCGTTTCAAATAAATGAATTACTTAATACTATTTATTTATTAAAATTTAATTAATTAATTTGTTTTTTTATTTAATAGTATTATTGTTGTTAATAATAATAATATTATTATGACAAATATAAGCACATGCTATACTAAACATTTTCAATATTTCTGACAAAAGTAAAACTTAAAAAATAATAAAAAATAAACTTTATTATTA